>KN884788.1:77773-91283 GCA_000934455.1 Apostichopus parvimensis
TATATTACTCAAAATTACTTTTGTAGGAATGTTACAGACATTTTGTCAATATGCATTTACACCACCCCACCTGCCTGCTATCATGTTAAAAGTGACAAATTGAACCAGCAATAGCACTAAAATGAAATTTAGAAACTATGTAATTTTCACATTTCCTCAGAATGATCACTTTATAAGATGAATAACATTACTTACATATTCATAAATGTTGTTATGTTAATTTACTTTGGGCTTTTGTTCTTTTTCTTTAGGAGAAAATGATATGTACTTTGTGTATGAAGAGGCAAGTAATGACGTAAGCAAATTTCAGGTATGTTGACCACTCTATATGAATGTTCTCAAGGTACCAGAATATGGTTATAACATTTAATATGAAAAAGTGATAAATAGTTTAATTTATAAATGTATGGAGAGCTACTCTGCAAGAGCAAAACTTTGTGAAAAAAGATTTGTAATAACTCTGACACAAAATGTTTGTTACTGCAGAGCCTTGTTTCCTCCTTTTTCTTGCAATAAGATGAACAAATTTATTGAAGTTGGTTCCATAGTCTTGTTTTTCATTTTGTTCTTCATTTTGTCCTGTAAAATGAAAAGAGCAATTTTAAATTCTTTGTTAGGAAAGAATATTGCACTTTGTTTTTTGTCATATAATCTGCTAAGGCTTCTGATTGTCTACTTCCTGAAATATTTAAAGGTACAATTGAATTTTGACACAAACTGTTTTATGGAGAGATGTCTGAAATTACCACAAGGTTTTAGGGACCATATTTCTTCAGCATGCGTATGTCTTGAAAGTTTTGTCATATAAATTTGTATGATATCACCTACTTTTTGGGACAATTTATTGTACACGTGATAACACAACGGAATAAGTCTTGACTGAATGTTGGTACCAACAGGTGTCATTGCCTTTATTTTTCTTTCTATTTTTCTTTTGATTTTACTTCACTTTTTAGTTTCCTTTTAAATAAAACTCATTTCTGAAATATGTATTTAAAGTATTACATTTAATGCTCAAAATTGAACAGAAAAAAGCCACTTTTCAAAGGATTTGAAAGTGTTGCAATTCAATATTTGCAGACTTTTTTCCCAAAAGAATTGACTTTAATTATGCAGTTGTAATGTTAAAATATAGTGGACCTTGAACAGGTTTCATGTGTTTGTTTTTGATACTTATATCGCTTCTGAATCAGTTAATAGTTTAAAAGTTACAAGTTTAGAGGCAATTTACAGCTCTGATATTCAAAATTGTTTGCTTAAGGACCCTAATTTTGACCATTATCATCTTGAAGTCTTTGCGAATGTGATTGCCTGTGTAGGGGGAAGGGTCCTCATTCACGTAGCTTTCCTCTTACCTTTGAGAACTCTCTGAATGATTAAGGGTGATTAGTTTTCAAATAGGTATTTTATTTTATTTTCCAGTTTTTGAAGTAATTTATGTTCATGATTTTTCCAGTTCTTTGCCCACAATTGTTGGCAAATATCTTTTTGGGGTTCTGAAATTTTTTGGGCTTCCTCCAATTTGTTGACAATCCTAAGAAGGGTTTGCGAAACTCCACCCCCCCCTCCCAACTTTGAAAACCATGGCTGTGCAGCACCTGTTGGTGGGAGTTTTATGGCATTGCATATCTTACTTAAATATGTACGGTGCTAACATTTGTATCACTGCTGAAACAGTTAATAGTTGAAGTCAATGTACGGTACCCTGTTGGTGCCATAGAAATATACTCTTGTATCTTCGACCTGTTTTGTATCTTCAACCTCCATTGATAGAGTGGAGATGTGGCCACCATCTCTTGGCAGTACGATGACATCAAGGAACTTCACACCCGATGGTATCAACTCAGGGACAATGCCATGGAAATCTTCCTCACTAATGGACATACCCTTCTCTTGGCATTTGAGAGCACTGAGGTAAGTTTGACATATTCTCATGGTATTCCTGTAAATAATATGAATGCAAAATGATTTTGTTTTTTTTTAACATTTCATTTCACAACTAGTTTCAAGAAAACAAAGTTCAAAGAGCAATGTTTTCCATGTGCAAGAATTTTCCCTCGAGTATTAAACTGTATTTAAAATGGTAAATAATATATGCAAGATTGTGTCAGTTAATAAACTCATCGCAAAAGTGTTGAGAATGAGCTTTTTATTGGTCAATAATTCATAACATGATATTCCCACTAATTATGAAAGCTTCAGTGAGGTTTTTCTCATATCTCATGAAAGGTTTGAATGGTGGCTAAAAAAAAATAAAAAAGCGGTTATCTTCATTTGTATGGAGTTGTTTATAGGATGAACCACAGGTGGCAGAAAATATACATGACAGATGGATGAAATGCTTTCCTAGATCTGTTTAACATGTGGCCGCATCTTGAGTTAATCATGATGTTATTATTATTATTTTTTTTATTTTATTGTTTAACAAAATCTAAACTGGACGTCAAGAAAATATAACATTATTTTGTCAGGGTGTGTTTGTGGGTGAAGTTTTTAGGTGAGAGGTTGGCTTTTTATTCATTTTTTTTTCATGTGTTACCAATATCTCAAAAACAAAGTTTGTTTATACTGCTAAACTTGTTTATTGATTTGACATGTTTATGGACTGTTTGCTAGGAAAATCACACATATTATGCAGTCTAGGTTGCACAGAAAAATTCATCTGTAGGAAACTTGAGATCTTCCACATTGAATGACAGAAGGGTTTGCATATTTTACAGAAATACCAACTCACTCACATCTCCTCTGCCATGATGAGAATTACTTACAAGATCCACTGCTGTTAAATTTGTTGATTTCAGATGCCTGAACCAAGTATTTGATCTTCATTTCTCTGCAATACCTATGTAATGGGGTTAAGGATTTCACCCCTTCGTTTAGAATGAAATCGTCCCAACAGTTTTAAGAATGCTTATTACCTTGTCTTAAGTTGGACATTCTCTTGGTTTTGAAGAAATGAACACATCACTTGTTTGTATTATTTGAATAGAAATAAAGTGAATATGACGTCGTTCTTTGCCGGTATACTCAAACATTTTACTTCCTGTGTTGGATTGTATTAGGAGCGTAGTGCAATGTACAAGTCCATGAAGGAGAGGGATCTGCCTAATCTCTTAGAAGTGGACGACATCTCAACCATAACCAGGGCTTGGTGTGGTAGACAGATGACTAACTTTGAATATCTCATGCAGCTGAACAAACTAGCCGGGAGGTCATTCAACGACCTGATGCAATATCCCGTCTTCCCGTTCGTTCTTGCGGAATATACGACCAATGAGCTGGATTTGAACAGCCATGACATTTACAGGTTGGTTCTGGTTTATGACTGGAGTGAGCTAGAAACAGCAGCGTAGTTTGTAATCATTTCATCAAAATATTTGAAAGTATTTGGCTTTTACTCATGATGAAAGTGGATCTTTTGGTTTAGATGTGCCACACATTACTGCACACAAATTGGTTGAATGTAAGTTTGGTGAAACTGTATTTATTTTTTTTATTTATTTATTTTGTTTGCATTGTGAGATCATCTGGTCAAGTTCCCTTTTTCAAATAATCAATGACATTTTGCAAGCTGATATTATTGGGTTTTATTTAATTTGTGCATGTTTAATGTTGAATGTACACTGTGATACTCGCTGTTGTCAGAGTTGCCATGTATAATGCTGCCATAGCTGTACCGTATAATACTGTAGTCAGTAATGGTATGACAGTGTATTACTTCCTTTGACATAGCTGTACCGTTTAACACTGTAGTCAGTAATGGTATGACAGTGTATTACTTCCTTTGACATAGCTGTACCGTTTAATACTGTAGTCAGTAATGGTATGACAGTGTATTACTTCCTTTGACATATTTTCAGGGATTTATCAAAGCCAGTGGCTGTTCAACTGAAAGAAATGGAAGAAAGATATAAAAGGAATTATCAGGTTAGTGTGACAGAGAAAAAAAATTAGGAATGGCAGAAGTAAGTCCACCATAGAACAATTTTTCTGATATTGTTCAGCAAAATTATGTTAATGCTGCAAATGGGAAGGTTGCTACACAAATTTATGGAGATATGTATAGCTTATTTTTTTCACACAGAACAGTTGTGTGGAAAATATCGATGGAAAATGAAATTAGAAATATAAAACTTGCTGCTCAGACTGTGAACACTAAAATGTTTTCTGATCCATGCTGTAGGAACAGGTTTTATTCATGTAAAACATTTAATATCTCCAATTTTCTTTGTACCTGATATGCCACAAGTTTAACATTATTATAATGTTATTATACAAAGCCCTAAAGCCCTAAACATATACTGTTTTTGTACACCATGAGTATCCCACTAATTGTTTGTTGTGTCCTAGGAACTTTTTTTTCTTTTTAAACTCTAAAAGGTAAGACTTTGCTGGGAAGATGATAGAGATTCTTGTGGAACAGAGGCCACCCGACCATCAGACCATATACTGTTTTTAACCATCTAAAAGCCCTACCAGCAGTGCCCCATCCCCCTCCGTTTATTCTCCTGTCTCTCCTCCTCCTTCCTCCCACCCCTCCTTCCTCCCTCCCTTCCTATCTCCCACAGTCTTGTTTTTTCATTTTCTGTTTGATCCACCACCTACTTTTGCTCACCATTTGTATAATTCTTTTTTGGACAGATTTTAAAGGAAGAGTATGAGAGAGATGCAGGTCATAATGAGAGCACCCTAACCATGAAGCCATACCACTATGGTTCCCATTACTCCAACAGTGGTATCACTCTTCAATATCTTGTGCGTCTTCCTCCATTCACCGGCATGTTCATGCAGTATCAAGGTAACTAAACCCTGTAATGCTGTCTATATCGAGACATTAGTCCAGTAATGCTGTCTACATCGAGACCTAACCCCGTAATGCTGTCTATATCGAGACATAACATCATAATGCTGTCTGTATCCAGACTTAACACCGTAATGCTGTCTGTATCAAGACCTAACACCGTAATGCTGTCTATATCGAGACCTTACACCGTAATGCTGTCTATATCGAGACATAACATCTAATGCTGTCTATATCGAGACTTAACCCCGTAATGCTGTCTATATCGAGACCTAACACCTAATGCTGTCTATATCAAGACTTAGTCCCGTAATGCTGTCTGTATCGAGACTTAACCCCGTAATGCTGTCGATATCCAGATTTAACCCCGTAATGCTGTCTATATCGAGACTTAACCCAGTAATGCTGTCTACATCGAGACCTAACCCCGTAATGCTGTCTATATCGAGACCTAACACCATAATGCTGTCTGTATCCAGACTTAACACCGTAATGCTGTCTGTATCAAGACCTTACACCGTAATGTTGTCTATATCCAGACTTAACACCGTAATGCTGTCTTTATCGAGATTTAACCTCGTAATGCTGTCTATATCAAGTTGAATTCTTGTCTTTCATTCACTATTACAGTTGTAATGTAAATAATTTGATACAAAATGCTAACTACTATTAGGCAAACCAGATTTATGGTGTGAAGGTGATATCATTGTTAATGAAGACAGTGATAAAGCGAAGCAAGAAACACTGTCAAGAGTGACTTTTGTCATATTTAATGAATTTCTGATAAAGATCCCCAAAATATAGTCAACTTTGTGACTTTCTATTTATTAGTTTGTTTATTTTTTCATTTTTCATCAACTGCAGACAACAGCTTTGATCTTCCAGATCGCACCTTCCATTGTGTCAATACCAGCTGGAAGTTATCCTCCTTCCAATCAACTTCAGATGTCAAAGAGCTAATTTCAGAATTTTTCTTCACTCCAGAGTTTTTAATTAACTCAGAAGGCAAGCCTTTATTAAATCTTAAAATGATTTATTTTGACATGATGGACATTTTTTAGTAGCAAGAATTCATTCTCAGGAGTAGGCTCTACCTTGCATTATGTTCCCCACTCCTCCTTTGTAAAGATTTTTCCTTCATACTAGTTTTGTCAAGTTGACAGAATGATTTGATGTTCTCCTTTGTATGTCTATCTGGGAATTGTTTTTTTTATTTGAAATTAGCTAGCATTTCCCATTTCTTGCCTCATCCTTCTACCCAGTCATGTTCGAATATGTTATGACAGTTCCCCATTGAAAATGTTATACCCATGAAATTGTACAGTAAGTGAGCATTGGAAACAAGTATTTGTTCATTACTTTCATGATGATTAAAAATAACGTTATTTCCACGAATTTCCTGTTCCTTCGCATTCCATCGTATACGATGACCACGAAACAAGAAGAAGTGTCTTGATATAACCGCCATCTTGCCTAGTGTTCTCGTTAGTGTGCTTTCAACCTAACATTCACCTTCTTACTCGCCCCAGGGTTCAACTACGGCAAGAAACAAAATGGAGAGAAAGTAAACGATGTAGTCCTTCCTCGCTGGGCTAGAGATAACCCTCACCTCTTCATTGAGATCCACAAGCAGGCCCTGGAGTCTCCTCACGTCTCCCAGCATCTCCATGCATGGATAGACCTGGTCTTTGGTTACAAGCAGACGGGTCATGCAGCCGTGGATGCCATCAGCGTTTACCATCCTGCAGTAAGTGGATCATTGATCATGAAGCAATTTAGAGAATGAAATCAAACAGAAACAGACACAAAATTACAAAAGGAGAACAAAAATAAAAAGAAGAAGAATATATCATGTATTTTTTGTTTTTTGCATGTCTTGCAAGAAAGATATCGCTGCAGGGCTATGAAAAAAAGAAGAAAAAAGTTCATTGCAACCGAAGAAAAAGACATGTATGTTGTATGTTCAGGCCCTTGGGGAGTTTTAAGTTCAGTGAAACCAAAGAAAAATACATGAATAAAATTCTTTGACTTGTATATTAAGGCCCTTGGGGAGTTTTAAGTTCAGTGCAACCAAAGAAAAAGACATTAATAAAATACTCTGACTTGTATTTTAAGGACCTTGGGGAGTTTTAAGTTCAGTGAAACCGAAGAAAAAGAAACACTGATTGTTGTCTAGTCAGGTAAACAGTTTATATTACTCTGCTAATATTATTCATCTGCTAAGCAGGATTAAGAAGGCAGGATTTGCTAAGTTTGTCCATCTTCCTTATCAGTCAGTCAATGTCCTCTCCTTTCTATTCGCTCGACATTCCTCTTGCACTCTCATTAAACCGTGAAGTGTACAATCAGTCAGTGTTGACTTTTTCGTCTGTTCGATAGACTTACTTTGGCACAGATACGTCCGCCATCGCTGATCCAGTCAGAAGGCAGGCGGTGGAGACGATGATCAAGACCTATGGACAAACGCCCAAGCAATTATTCCATGCTCCCCATCCCACACGGCTGGAACTGGAAGCCATCCCTATCACAGTATCTGCTGCATCCAGTGCTCTGATATCACAGTTTACTAACAAAGCTGTGGGTGGCAAAGCAGGAATCATGATGGGTATCGAACCTTCCAGAGTGAGTTGCCTAAAATTGTATATGCATTAAGGTGATGGGGGGGGGAGTGGGGTGGGGTGGGAGGTAGGGTAGAGTGGGAGGGGATTTGAGGGGAGGTGGTGTTGTCTAAGTATGGAGATGTAGAAACAGCAATGGATAAGGAAGTTGCAGAATAGATATAAATCTTTGCTTTGCTCACCCGTCAGATTGATGTCATGTTAAAATTTGTCCGCCAGCAATATCATGGATCAATATCTAGAAGCAGTTGAGCAGTTCCCATGATATGAATTATAATTAAATGACTTAGCAGTCATGATTCTCTAATTCTTCCAGAAGGTTCTAGTATTTATATTCTGGTCCATCAGAATGCATAGAAACCGCACCACTTACTTAGCAGTCATGATTCTCTAATACTTCCAGAAGGTTCTAGTATTTTGCTTACAATTCTTCCCTCTAGGAACCGCTGCGCCATATACGAGGAATGCAATGGGGTTCATACGTGGGATCACTGGCGGCACCGGAGCCCATGGTGAAGTGGCAACAGGGGTACACCACCCCACCATCATCCTTAGTAGCTCTACCAACTGGGAGTGTCTGTGCCTTGTCTAAGAATCAGTGTCTGTTGGTCATGTTCAGTAAAGACAGAGGTAAGAAGCCATTCATAGCGAAACCTGTTGTACAAATCTAATGAATGTGTCAGGGTGTAAAGGAGTCCTTAAGGGTTGTTCCTGGTCATCATGTGGGACATGAACCAGGTGCGTAGCCAGGAATTTGCCAAGGGAGGGAGGGGCGAAACTGTAGATTCGGCATTGCAAACTATCTAAGCGTAGCGCCACCGGTTGGCGCGAAGCGTACAAGAAAATTTTGGTTGAAAATGCCTCTCAGATCGCTGGAAATGGCACTTCCCAGGCCTTTTAAGTTGCATCCTAGCATTTTCTCTTTTGAAAATACTAGCGATATCATAAAAACATTATAAAAAAAATTTAAAAATATGCTCAAGGGGGGGGCGGCTGCCCCCTTCGCCCCCCCCTTGGCTACGCGCCTGACATGAACAGTGGAATATGGAATGATGGCTTGTTGCAGACATGCTACATAGGGTCTCCTGACCAGGCCAGTGAGATAAACGCATCTCAACAAATAAATGTGCATTATAGTTATCTGTATTTTATGTCAATGATTGTTAGCTCAGTCTTAGACCCCATTAAGTTCTATTAACTTCTACAAATCCTCATACATGATCAAAAATATTTAGTCTTTCTTAATATCATCTTCAGCCTACTCCGCCTCATCATTTAATTTCGGAATATGGCTATCTTTAAATGTCTGAAAGTAACTACAAACACTCGGAAAACGTTTGCTAAGTTTTTACTCACTAAAAAGACTAGAAATGTAAAACCTAATCACATAAATAGTTAGATACTAAGAGGTGTTCCAGCTTTCATCTGTGTTTTGTAAATGCTCTCACATCTTGTAAATGTCATATCATCTGTAAGAACCAGAGTAGAGAATTTAGTATAAAGAAAAAGAGCAGTTCCTGAAGCAGAGGGTGACTAACGTTACATTTACAGACCACAACAAACAAAACCTCACGATTACAAGTTACTTCACACTTTATTTAATATTGCACTCGGGCATAAATTTAAAGTATTTATTGGGAGAAATGTATTTCCACGAACAAGCCCTTCACAAACATGAAACCTTTTTTATTTCTGGAGCAAAGATACCGATACATCTTGTACTGAAGAGGAGTACTTTAAATTGTCTTGTACCTTTAATTCAAATCTTGAAAGTATCCATAACGATTGGTCGAAGGTGTGAGAGATGCACCTCCTGCTGTATTTGAATTGAATGCAATACTACTGTTGTTCTGTTGTAGGTATCAATAGTATGCAAGTGGTCAACATCAGATGGTCAGCAGTTCTTACTTGGGGTTACCCAGATGGTATCCTGAGGTTGAAGCACAAACAAAAACAGCCCTCCATCAATCTCATCCAATCAGAGCCACATCAACAGGTAACCTACATACATATTATTTATCCAAGATGTGTCTTTTGGAAAGTTGTGGAAGAAATGGTAGCATGGGGGGGGGGGGACCCTATAACTGTGATGTTGTTCCATGACCGAGGGCTCTTAAAATAGAATTCCTATTCATCTGGTTTCCAGAAGGTTTCTTTCATGGTTAAATGACTGTCAAGAATGTTTTCTCATTCTCAAAGGACTGCATCATTTGATCAAAATATTCAATTTGTGCATTTTGCACAAGTTTAGAAGATTTCGCATGTTAGATCAATGGCCCAAGTCTTCATAGTTTGTTTATGCTTGATATAAAGAGAGGGAAAAAATAAGCAAAGAAACTTGGAGTAAATTCTAACATGTCGCTGTGATTACAGCAGAATTATTTTCACCCGCTTGTGTGTGAGAGAGAAAACAATATTCTGTGCCCTGTAACAGACTGACACAGTTTATGCATTGTACCGTACTATGGCTGTGAATTACCTCCATAGCGGTTATCTCCAGGATTGCAAATATTCATTTCTTTGGTGGTTTGTCATTTCATCTCTTTAAGAGAGAACCCACATATGAGGAGCCTGGATCTTGAAAGGAACTTTATAAAATGTGTCGGGGGGAAGTTTCCTACAAGTCTGTATATTTGATAAAGACTTAAGGTGCTTTAATTTCACTCACTGACTGCTTCTGCCACCATGGCTTGTTATGGTAATGAGAGTCAATGCATCATTATTTCGTTGTATTCCTCTGGCGAGGAAGTGAGAAGGGGAACCTAACGCGGTACATTCAGTTTGTGTCAAACTTTTTCGTCTCATCCTCTCATCCACATGCAGCAAGCCTGGACCATTAGCAATGCCAGAAATACATTCATAGCCATACTATCATCTAGCCTTGTGCAAAATTTACAAAGTCTACATAAGCTATGAAATTACAAATTTGTTGGTATGAAACGAGAAAATCGACAAACAGCATCATGTTTTATCATCATTTAAAGAATAGGTTACACGGATATCCATATACAGGTTTCATATGCTGGATTTTTTGGCCATGTAAAATATCTAAACGAAAGACGTGTTCTTTGTGAGGAAAGTCTGGGATTAATATAAACAATGATGATCATTTATTGATAATTTAATTATTGATTATTGATTTGCTTTTCCCTTAAGGTGGTATGCTGTGCTTCCTTACCCGACTGTCGTCTGTTGTTCGTTGCATGTAAGTCTGGTGTTATATTGGCCTACAGAACCAAGTACAGTCAAGAAAAGGTATGGACAAAAGTCTGGGTTATGTTGGGTAAACAATCATCATAGAATGAAAAAAAGTATAATGTTTTTGAAAAGGCAAAATAATCTGACCGTTTTTTTAACTATATGTCAAAGGTAAAAGCTGGGAATCTATCTGTTCTCATTCATATAGCTTAGGGGTGGAAGTAAGTAAGAACATTACCGGCTTTTAATAAACAGTTTCCTTTCTAATTGAGATGTGGAGTTTGTATAATTTACAATTAGTACCCAGAAATGTTTATAACAGACTAACAGCCACAACCGGTACCACAGCTAGTATTTGAAATACAAAGATGGCCGTAGAGACAGACGTAAATGCTATGAAAGTTTTGTAAAACTTGCCTACGTATAATTTGGTTTTGAAAAGGAGTAGTTTTTGTCTTGAGGTTATGAGCATCTGGTGTTACACTATTAAATAGGAACATATCGACAAATCACTTTGTGCCCGTACAGTTGTACGGTAGGGAAGGTGTACTGTTATACACAATACCCAGCTCCTTCTAGCCTCATATATGTCAATCATGCATTAATGGTAACTGTATCATTTATATTACTTGTCTGGATACTTGTGGTTGCCTCCGTCTAATCCTCCACTCTCTCGTTATAGCTCTGCGGTTTACATCTGAGAGGTTTGAAAGCGAGTCTCTACGGCCATACAGGAGCCATTACCGCGGTGCGAGTCTGTCGCCCGTACAGTATACTCGTCAGTGCAAGTCAAGATGGAACCTGTATCATATGGGACCTTAATAGGTAAGTCTTGTGATTATCAAATATCACCAAGAATTTGTTTAATGTAAACTGCAAGATCACTTATATTGCATGACTGCCATTTTTGAATGTTGCTGCCTCTCATATTTTCAACTACATTCTTTTGGTAGCCCCTGGTAGAATGTTCAGTCAAATGATAATTATTTTTGGGGGATATTTTTGGTCACAATCTTTGCATTTTTTTATCAAAATACCTGACAAATTTGATGCCGTCCATATCTGATCCGTCCGATCCCAACTTTCCTTTGTCTGTGTTTGTCTCACTCAGCTAATGAAAATGATCATACCAGGATCCGAACATCAGGCTGTCTAACTTTTGATGCAAAATGAAAAATGTCAGAAATTGTGGAATTGCTTGCCAGAGTTTGGTTGGACCCAAAAATGTTTGGATTTGACTGAATAAAAATTCAAAATACTCTTCACAGTGCATATGAAGTGTCTTGTTTATTGTTGTTGGTACAAACAAACAGTAAATAACACAACTCTTCTAGCTTTAGGTAGATACATGCATTAAAATTCTAATCTGGAGTAGATATCATCAAATCAATAGCTGAAAATTTTCTCATTCAGCTTTAGATTACCACAGTTTGTTGTTTTATGTTACTTTTGACAGATTATGCTATGTTAGAAGTCTTTGCAACAAGACTGGACCCATCAGTCCTGTGACTACTGTGGAGGTCAGTGATGTTAGTGGAGACATCGCGTCAGTAACTAATACACAAAGTGGTGGTAAGTATTATTTCACCCAAACAGTACCAATTATTCTAAAATTAAACAATACCACTTGTTGTTGCTCTCGCCCCCCCCCCCCCCCCCCCAAAAACAGTAATTCTCATGTATAGGCTGGGTTATGTAATGTACGATTGGCCATGACCCATGAAGGCAGGATAATTTTCAATCATATCACTGAAACTTAACTTCCTAACCAAAATCCAAACCTTCCCTCTCCCCCCCCCCCGCCCCCCCCCCCCCCCCCCCATCCCCAAAAAACAGCTTACAATTGTTAAAACTATTATGAAGTGAAAGTATTTCCCATCATCAGTTTCCCTTATTTTGCTCTTCTTGTATATTTTTCCAACTCAGGTTTGACTTCCTCCTCGAGTGAGTTGACATTGTGGTCCATCAATGCTCGGATCATCGGTCGTGTAACCTCTGAGAGTCCCATCTTATGCCTGGCCTTCTCTCTCAGTCCAGCAGGTGTATCCATCAATTCTCTGGTCGCTGGTTGTCAAGATGGGAAGATCAGGTATGTCAACAGCTGTTTCAGAATCATGGTTCTTAATCTTTCCTCTGTCTCTCCAATTTTCACCGATTTCAAAATTTAAAAGTCAGTTTGTTTTGGATTTTCTCAATTAAAATTGTCTGCTAGTGAAAATCTCTTTTCTCAACTGTGCAGTTGTAGGAAGTAGGTTGTTGATCGGTAACCCAAGTTCATTAATAATTCTTCATTGTGCCTTATTGAGTTGAATGAGTTCAATTGTGTTTCTATTAATTTAGATTGAGATCTTCTTGTTTAATTATTTTTTTTTGAAATTCTTGTTTTATCTTCAGGTTTTGGAGTTGTCTTGACTTAAGTCCTGTAAGAACAATACATTGCGAAGACAGACCTATCAAATGGTAAGAAATACAGCGAATCTTTCTGTTTTTTTTGTGTTTTTTTTTGGGCTTCCACAGAAACATATTTCTTTGTTCAGTTAATGGTTTCTTGTTAAAAACTAATGTCCATGTCATGTAAGATTTTTCTAGGAGCATAAATGTGAATGATAAATAGAATTGGGGAATTTTTATGTCCTTTCTTCAGATTGAGACTTCAGGTACAGGACAAGGGTTTGCATTAGATTCGAATGGAAACCTGTAACGCACCACTCTGAAATATTTTTTCAAAAAAAGATTATTTTCTGGATCGTAATTTTCTTCCATCCCATGTTCACTAGTGTAAACTTTCCTTCCTTACCTCCAGCTTGACTTTCACTCAGGACTCCAACTTCCTGTTTTCTTCAGACAGCAAAGGTTTGGTTTTGGCTTGGGGTAAGAAGGACCACAGGGGCAA
>KN884788.1:99103-113074 GCA_000934455.1 Apostichopus parvimensis
TGTACACAGTGCACAATGTCTGATCTGCATTAACACTACTAGCACAGAGTTCAATGTAGCGCTCAGCATCCTATGTCCACAGTGCACAGTGTCTGATCTGCATTAACACTACTAGCACAGGGTTCAATGCAGCGCTCAGCATCCTATGTACACAGTGCACAGTGTTTACTTTTCAAATCGTACATCAAAACATCAATTCATAGTAAAGTGTATCAAACATTCACATATGAAGAGACTTGATGGAAGAGTTTTTAAATGAAAAATGACCTATCAGTCTCACAACTATTAAGGACAGTAAAGTACATAATTTACACAGAACATTTAACTAGTTAGTTGAAGGATCGGATGGCAAATGAAATACTAGTAGGTTATAAATTTGTAACCAAATGACAACCAGCTACTATAACCTACTGTGGCACTTTTCTCACATTTTTCTGATCGATCAATGTTGGTTACTTTCCATGGTCATCCATGCCAGTGATGCAGAGAGATAAAATGGCAACGACAGATCACCTTCAAGTAAGACACTTACTCGATCAAAAAGCAGCTGACACAAATTTAGAAGAAAAAGTAGGTAATAAAAATGGTGAGCTCTTTAGGACAGAGATAAATAGATATCTTTGTTAAGTACTGAGATGAAATAAGCTTACTGTGCTGTTGGGATCCAATTCTAGGACCTTTTCATATGCAGCAGATGCCTTTGAGTGTTCCTTGAGGGCAAACAAGGCGGTTGCTTTCCTGAGATAGCCTTTTGCTGCAATATGAGGAGGAAACAAAAAAATAAACAAGGCACTGCAAGGACAAAGTAAGAATTCAAGTTACATGTTTTAGTGTCCTATAAAGTTTGATGTCAATATTAATTATCTAACACCAACCACACACTGCCCCTGACTGGATCAATAAAATCAATCAATGCAACATCGAATAATCATGGATAATCAGGCAATGTGCATACATGTGCTTGAGATAAGATAGATCAAATTCTATCAGTTTTTAGTCCCATCAGGGAAACACAACGTGTAGCATCTTCCGACTGGTATTCAAATAGAATTTGGAGATAAAAAGAATAATTACAACTCCAGTCTCTTTACAATTGAATACATGGCTTTCTGATAAACATCACTTTAGTTAACACCTCTTCAATTGTCTTCTCTTACCAGGCTGTTGAAGGATGAACTTATTTCATGACAAAGGCATGTTAAGTACACAGCCAACATACAACAGGATGGACTTGATATAAAATAAATTAAACAAATAATAAAATAAACTCCACATCAGTTTTCATTATATTAATTGCATTTCTTTTTCACACAAAGTCGAGAAAACTTTTCTGGAAAAAAAAAGAGGCTGTTTCAGGCATTGACGTTACCATAATAAATTACAATGTCATTAGCTTTCATTAATTCTCTTATCGGCAATTTCCAAACCCTGGAGTATTATAGAAAATAAGATTGATTAAAGTAAGGCATCTTCAGGGCATGTTTTTCACCAAAATATCTCTCTTTATACCTTTAGAACGCTGTTAGAAGTCTGAGGCCATCAGACAAGAACAACTTTAGGCTTTTATGGCAGCTTGCCCATGAATCATGTACCATTCTACCCTGAGACAGCAGAGTAGCACTTCTTCCTATCCAAAGCCTACATACAGCAAAAAAAGAAAAAAAAAGAAAAGAGAAACAGACAGAAGTTGTGGATGTAACGACAGTACTCACCAAATTTTGGATCGAGTCGGATACATTCTTCACAGTCTGCTAAAGCGAGTCTAAATTCGGCCAGCTTGGTGTAACAAGCCGCACGGTTGCTAAATATTTTCGCATCTTCGGGGTTCCTCTGAACTGCCTCGTTGTATGATTTGAGAGCGGCTGGATAATCTCCTGCAGGAATGAGACACAAAGCTATGAAACTAACCAATCTGACTGAGTCTGAGATAGTCAAAGTCAGTCGCAGCATACGTTGCTTATTTGTTTGCTTGAGTCAGGTACAGCGATTTAACTTTTGTAAATTATGTGAGGCTGTCCCAAATCTACTGTCAAACCTCAGACTACTTCAGAGTCATTATTACATGGATAATGAATCAAAGACTTACATTTACAACTTAGATGAAACCTCATCAAAACCCTAGCAATGAAAAACTAGCGATCTAATTTAAATAACATGGTAGCGAAATGAGAGTGCTAGAACTTCACCTTTCTGGAAAGATTTGTTGCCCTTCTCCTTAGCGTCTTTGGCCTTTTCTGGGTCTATGTATTCTAATCTTTCTTTCTCTTTCAACTTCTTTTCTGCCTGTATGTAAGGAGTCAAAAAAGACATACCATTGAATTTACAGAGTGGATAATGGCAGTAGCAAGCTAATGAGAATATTCCTTCCTTAGGCATGAATAGATAAAGGAACAATTGCAAACCTGATATGTTTCTAGTATAGATTAGAGTGGTAGACTACAACATCGAGACCAAAATCAGGATAGCCTACATGGATAATTTTTATAAACAAATTATACTTTTTTATCCCAATTCACATCATTCACAAAAAATTGTCAAATTGTATTCTGCATTTTACTTGGCTATCACAAAAAAAATCAGGTAATCAAGACAGGGGACAACGCTGATATAATCACAGCAGTCAAAATACCAAGGCCTTAAAGGATGACTTTAAGCAGAATTTTAGTCTTGATACATGTTAAAGTACAACGGAATAGAAACAAACTTTATTCGCTTTTCAAGATATTCAGTTTTAAACTATTATTAATGTTTTGATGCTCCTTGAAGGCTACATTTATTATCATGATGATGATATGATGATGATTATGATGATGATGATGATGATGATGATGATGATGACGAGGATGACGATGATGATGGTTGATGATATTCAACACCATCTGTCCTTGCTAACTTTGTAACATCTTTGGACATGTCATTTAAACCATAAAGTAACTATGTTTTCCTTATAAGTTTTGTGTTCCACCTGAGGAACTGACCTAATGATCTGTTTGTTAGACTCAATAGTCCAGCCACTTTAATCAATATTTTTCTAACTTAAAGAGTCATTTCTCAAACATTTAAAGTGTTATAAGAAATACCATCTCAACTGATTGCAATGTTTTCTAACAGTCTATGATACATCGCAATCAATTTTGTGCCTAATATGATCTTAAAGACTTTCCTTCTAGTAAGCCTATGCACTACAGGACCCTTGGTATGTTGAATATCTGAAGGCTTCAAGCTATGCAGCATTTTTGGACAATAACCTTGACATGCAGCAGGCAATGTATCGAATGTTACGACAGATACTATCTACTTGTGGAGGCATTTTTCTTTCAGAAAGTGCTGGTGATTATGTTGTTCATGGAAGCACCATATGCACTCTGACAATGACTGTGCAGTGTCTAAAACTCATTAATATACTGTTACATATCTGACAATCAAAGCGTGGTGGTTACCGCAATTTTTCTTTTCTGCACATCGGACACTCTTTGTTCTACCAGAGATTTATTATAAAATTCAACAGCTTTTGCATAATCTTCCTCTTTTTCATAGGATGTGGCAATTCTCTGGTAGGCCCTAGAGCAGAGAGAAAAAATAACAGTTTAAAGGTAGATAACATTAAATCATGTTCTTTCAACAAATCAACATTAGAACATAACTCATTCATTGACTAAATAGACTGTTTACTGTAACATCAATCAGGGGATGAAATCAAATCTCAAGTTTTTTTGTTTAAGTCTATAAAAAGGTACAAGAAAGTATCAACTTGTCACAGGAATTCACTTCACATGTCCTCCTTAAATCAAGAAATCAAGAACTGATTCATAAATGTTGTATACATGGTTACTGATAAACACTACCAGTATGAGGTGACACAAAAGAACATTTCATATTTTTGGAGTGACAACA
Source organism: Apostichopus parvimensis (assembly GCA_000934455.1). Lineage (NCBI taxonomy): Eukaryota > Metazoa > Echinodermata > Holothuroidea > Aspidochirotida > Stichopodidae > Apostichopus > Apostichopus parvimensis. The sequence goes on from KN884788.1 coordinate 102,998, forward strand.
TTTACATAAACCATCTGCTTAAGAGATTAAAAAAAGCATAGAAATAAATAAAAGAGACAGAAAAGACATTCAACATGCAGACATTGGAGACTATTTGATGTCAGTCTAAAAATTGATGGAAGTTTTCTCTCGTCAAAGAGAAAATGCTCAAATATTACAAAATTGACAGCAAAAATCTTCACAACATTGATCACTTTCAGATTCACTTTCCGAAGATGGGAGGTAGCATGTAAATCTGACAATCACATATCCAGCGATCTAGAGTTAAACGTTTCTATTTCCTACAGTAGCTCCACTCACTTTGCTAATAAACTGTAGTCGCATCTGTTCTCTCTGCCTACTTCTATTGCCTTCAGACAATCTTCTCTGCAATTCTCTTGATTCCCTTTCTCATAATAGGCAGCTGAGGTAAGGAAAAAAATTGGGGGAAAAACACCATATTTTTTTTTTTACGATTTTAGAGAGGAAGAAATAAAACACAAACACAATTGAGAGAAAAACTAGTCTTGTACTTCAATAGTCTGTTGTTGTAGTTAATAGTATATGAATCTTTGCATGTAAAATGCAAGTTTAATGTTTGCAAGTAAAAATATGTTTAGGATGTTTAAGGCTATATTATTAAAGATATTAAAAATTTGTCTTTGCATTTAAGTTGCAGCAATCTTATACTTCCATATCTTCCTTTAAAGGAAAATTGGGTACTTGTAAGCTTAAATCTAAAAACTTTAGTCTGCCAAACTGAATAAGGGAATGATGAAATAAGACATAACCTTCAGGATTTGCAAAAAAAAGAAAAGAAAACATGGATTATAAAAAAAATATATAACATAATAAACTTTGTAGTACTTTTTTATTTGGGAGGAGGGGGGTTCTGGACTAAATGGTTTGGAAGTATGATACAGTATGAGAAGGTAGGTTAAATAAATCTCTTGACAACAATGATGTAGTATCTAAACATGTGTCAATAGTACACATGCAGCTTGGTCCAAATAACAAAACAATTTTACCAACATGTAGTATTAAGCATGTAAATACATAAATTGTAGACAGCAAGATAGAAACCAAATGGAATTACACAATTCACTCTTGAATAAAAAATTGTCAAATTTTCATGCTAATATTTTTCATACTGTTTAATACCTGCTCTGTTAGTGAAGAACACAACATTGGTACCGTCTAGCTCAATGGCCTGCGTGTACAGACTAATAGCCTCGTCTAACTCTTTCTTCTTATAAGCTTCGTTACCTTTGGCTTTTAATTCTAGCGCCTGCAAACAGAATTTTGAAAAGAGAGCTTATATAAGGACTTAATATCATACAATAAAATCTAGGAAATCCTTAAAATGATTTTGTCAGAACATTAACATGTTCAATCAAATGCTTTGGATAGTTATGTTTGAATCAACCACAGCATATAACATAAACAATGATGTATGTAAAATACTTGGATGCTACACCATATTGACAGAAATGAAATGATTTTATGCAAAAGCAATCACAGAGGCTTGCATAAATGATAACAGTTGGTGTGTATATCGAGCACGCACATACTTTGTGGCTGCTGTAAAGTGCTTTACGAAATCACATTCAAGTCAACACCAAACTTCTACTGAATTAACATAGGTAGTATACTTTTTTCTTTTTATGGAGGGGGGGGGGGGAATGATCATTCGAGGTTGACTCTGAAGTGTAATAAGCATTTTTACGGATGTAAGTCTTTAAAGTCTTCACATTTCCACTGGACATTCAGACACTGCATTCAGAACATAACACAAGTCAACATGTGCACAGTGATACCCACAGCGATCCTTTAAATTTCCCTGTAACTTTTGCAGATGCGAATGTTTCTGTGATAATTGCATCTCACGATGTAAAATCAAGAAAAAAACCCGGTAACACATCAATTCGATGTCAAAGCTTCTGGTCTGGGCGGTTTGTTTTTTCGAATTCAAAGTTTTGCTAACATGGCATTCAGAAATCAGAGTCAATTAGGAATAGGACCTACGTTAGGCCTAAGTTACGTTACACAAGCTGCAGGCTCAGTTGCTAACTCACCTTCTCTTTGTCCGTCATATTTGTTTCGTTGATTGGAGAAATGAAATGGCAATATGAACTTTCAGCTTCAGTGTTCTTTCAAGACTCTAGAATGAGAAGAATTGTGCATTAAAGTTTTGATATCCTTTGCCTTTCGAAAATACGCACGATTGTACTAACTTTACTATCACTCAGTCCCAGTTTAATGCTAAAATGCAGTCTGTTCATGTTGTGCGTTAAGTTACCTGTTATCAGTCGAGCATGCATATTCCCATGCGTCGGACAGAAAGTTCCAGTAATACTCGGGATCATGTGGAGTTTCCGTGTTTGAATAGAGCGTAAGCCATGCAATCATTGGTTGACAAACCAACCAGACATAGTAAGAGAAACTGAGTGTTGTCGACCGTGTGTGTAGTACACAGAAATTCGGTGTGTTTCTGTGGTTTATCAAAAGTGTACATCACCAACTTAAGAATAATATACTAATTGATATTTATCTATGATGGTACCACATGATTGACCGTTACATTTTTTTAATGAGAGTGACATGTAGGTTCAGTTCCGGAAATAAGTTAATGTTTTAAGATTTTACCTATTGTCAATAAAAACCAAACCAGGATCATTGGTTCTTCGATAGAGATAACTGTGACGAAGATTAAGAACTTCTTAGAGATAAAAGGTAAAATGTATTTTTTTTCTAACTTGAAAATATGCGGTTTGAAAAAAGAAAAGTAAAGGCATTCGGGTCCTAGTGGCACTATGACATAACAGGTTTACAAAATGATGTCGGTCACAGGCACGAGTTGGAAATTTCCCTAACGCAGCAACAATTTTCTTTGCTGTTTGGGAGGGGGGGGGGGGTGTTCAACATTAAGGTCGCTTTCTAGAATTAAGATGATGGTTATTTTTCATAATATTGTCCATCGATAATGAAAATCTCCAATTATTTAATTTATATCGTTGATTGGTCTGGATGGAACATAGTTTCCGTTATGTCATTCAAAACTTTTAGCGAGCTATTATTTGGGGCGCCGAAATAAAAACTCACTTTAACAACTGAAAAAATTAAATAAAAAAATTAAATAAATAAAACAAAGCTGTTAGCAAACTGCTTATCCAATAAAGAGCCTGTGTAAGAGAATGTGTAAAAGTATGTGGGCCTGAAGTTTTGATCCTAGCAGGATCTTCTCCAGAGGCTGAATGACAAGTAACAGTAACAGAAGGCACAAATACAAGCACAGAATACAGACAAGTTCATGAGCAGGGTGAACACAAAAGTGGTAGAAGTAAGAGGATTAGTAGACAAGAAAAACAGTATATAGCCTAAGAAAAAAGAACGAAAGAAAATCTTTAAAAACAGTAATGTGAATAGAATTCCAGAATGAACCGCCAAATCAGATAAGACACAAACTTAAATGACTACGTATACCAAGAAGAGCCTTTTCAATAGTGACAGAAAGGTCGATATGATAAACATGTTTGATGGTAAATGTCAGCTTAATGTGTCAAAGTGTTTAGGCCTATCTATAATACCATAAGTTAAGTATTTGCAGAACCAGTCTATATCTTTTGTTAAAGATATTTCATCCGTAATATCGATTAGTTTTTGTGCACCCTCAACGGAAGATACTCAAAGTTTTACAATGTATTTGTATGGGGGAGGGAGGGGGGGGGGAGCAGGTACAAAACAGGCGGGATTTCATTGTTGTATGTAGGTGTCTAACTACAATGGCCCAGAAGTGACATTGAAAACTAACACTATACTGTATATATTAAACACACAAGTCAAATATTTTATTTCGAAATGTGGACAGTATTATCTAGAAGTTTCGACACTGATTTCGAAATTTTGACTCATTCATTGGAAATTTAGATGCTTATTCTCTTTTTAATATTGAAATTTTGACATTTGAACATTTTATGTAAAACTTGCAATGAATTGTCATGAAATTTCGAATGTCATCTCTGAGACAAAATTTCGTGATAAAAAGCAGGAATCAACTTTGAAAGACCGCTTCTCCTTGAGAAAGAGCAATTTTTACATTAAAAATCAGGCAAAAGGGTTCTACCCATTTGCTAATCCCATAGAGTCTGGAGGCAAGGTAGCAGTGGTCATAAATAATTTTTAAATGCACATTGTTGGACAGTGACAAGTGTTTGGAACATAGTAAATCTTGTCATGTCTTCAAAAACAAATATATTTTCGTGTGCATTACACTTGTCTCAGTTTCACTAGAACCTTATAGCTCATAGCAGTCAAAACTTAGCCTTGGTGAATGGTTCATGTCTAGATCGTGAATATCCTAGAATTCCATTTTTTTATTTTATTTTTTATGTTTTCAACTGTCAATTGAAAGACGGTACTATACGAAATCATTTTTTTATTTTTTATCAAACTAAGGAAATTGTTATTAGGTCCTTATATATGAACCTAGCTTAAAGGATATTAATTTCAAAATGAATTGAATTGCTTCACAATCCAAAAGGAAGAAGGAAAAACAATATTAAAATATAAAAGTATGAAAACCAGCTTATCAAACTGATTTAAAGTGAGAATTGATTAAATGACAATAAAAAATATTAAAAAAATAACATGAGATCAGTTATTCTTTTCTTTCCCATGATTTATTCCGATGCCAAATCCATCACCTTTTGAAACAATCAAGTGTATTATGAATGTAATTGTAACATAAAGGGAACTTTAAAAATGCCAAAACGTCTGTCCTTGGTTGCAGCTGTAAGTAAAGTGTACTGCATAGGAAAGTTTGTGTATTGCATCAACAGTTGTAAAGGAGTTTCAAAAAGAAGTTAAGAAATAACCTGACAGTAATTTTTTACAAACAAAACAATCAATTCATGTAAGTTTCATTTTGAATGATTATTTACACAACCATTTTCTACATTTATTCCCTGAATATTTTTTTTCCATTTGTAAAATCCATTTCCTTCATTGTGGTAATACATCAGTACTAACAAAATAAATGAAAACCTGATTACATTGATGATATTCTTTTTCTTTAACAAAATACACTGCTTATGTATTTCAACAAATTTATTTAAATTTGCTGCCATACCAAATTCAACTGTTGTGTTGCATTAATCAAAAACTGATGAACTAGTTCAATATTAGACTTTATACCATACTATATAGTTCACACATTAAATTGCCTTACATTAACCATGACCCTCATGTTTTTCTGTTCATTAAATAATGTTCTGCATACGTACAATGCCATGTTTCTTCATTTTACTTACATGCATTTCTCATTTACATGTAAATAAATTAATGTAATGCCCAAACAGTGAAACTCATAACTGTGATATTTGAAAAATGATCATCTTGAAAACAAAATCCACATCAACACATTTTTAGACATAGTCCTGTTATGTGTTTCATGACAATACATTTGTAGAAAGCTCCACATACAGGACTGAATAATGTGCAAGAATAATATCGGCAAAAATGGGAGACAAACTCCTTCCCCCACCTCCATCCCCCACCCTCAGATCCCCCACCCTCAGATCCCCCATAAAAATTTGTTTTAAAAAAACAATTAACACAAAAAACAAGATTTAATCAATTGCAACAAAGCTTGACTTTGTATAGAACTTCAGTATGAAATATGGAATGAATAACAAAAAGCAATAATCTGCAGATAAAACTTAATTTAAGTAAATATTTCATCTTTTTACCAATAAACAAGTAAAACATTGAATATAGGGAAACTGCAAAATACTAGGTCACTTTAAATTTCAGCCCTACTTATCCAAAATCATGACAAAATAATACCAAATGATATCCTAACAAGTACAGTAATTACAGTAATTACTACAGTAATTAGTGATAATATTACTAGAGCATACTGTACATACAGTAGAAAACACTGCTGAACGTAGAGTAGTCTTTGTACACCGAAAGTATAGTACTTGGACCGACATTACCGGACAAAAAGCATGATAAGAAAATAATCCTAGCCTTTAATTAGGCTGTTATTGCAATAGTAAATACTTTTATCATTAGATTTGGATTGAATCATGATATTAAAAGGAGTTCAAGATTCCCCCATCACTTTTACCAACATGGATGAACCCTTGCTGCCACTGGAGCAAGAAAAGATATATGATATTACTTTGTTTGGTAAATTATGAAAATGAATGCATCCTTTGTCTTAATAACTGGCCTTTGAGGCTTCAACTGTTGTAAGGCTCTGTTGAACGATATTCAAATCCATAATACATCTATTCCAGTATTGCTAAACGCTGATTTGGTTGACCATTTTCTTGCAGGGAAGAATAGAGATTTGAAAAAAATTGGACACATCCATTCCAAAAGGTTGTCAACACTGATTACAGTAGAGGTTTATCCAGCAGAAGAAAGTAAAAAAAAATAAAAACAGTGACAGATTTTTTCCATCAATGTAACATCTTCTGTCACAGAAATGAATGTGCACAAAATTATACCGTTAGGTTTGTTACCTTACAAGTTGAATTAGCGTCGCAATAAAGGCTTAAGGTGACAAACTTCCTGTAGAGTCCATATCCATCCGTCTGTTGCTTCTCCCTCAGGGAAAATAGCAAAAACGTAACAGGAGAGCACCTTTATAGATATCTTAGCAAAATAGCATTTTTTTGTTGTTTTTTTTTACGCTTGCATGTTGAAAAATAGGAAATGGGAGTCCATTTGAGGTAATTGTAGGTCACGCTAGATTTTTAGCAAGCAGCTTTGGAATGTTTTAACATGTGAGTAAAGATCAACATTTCAACTGTCCAGTAATGGGAAGGGTTTCCCTAGTGAAGACTTTAACAAGGACCTAGAGAATACATTACTTTGATGATTTACTGTGTCAGTCAAAAGATAATTCTTATGGGAATAATTATTATGCTTCCTAACTACTAAAACACTGCTTACTGTTGCTTGGGAAGACTGTAGTGTACTGTTGTAAACCTAACATCAAAACTTGGCCCGAGACACTTTTATAGCATGACAACTTAAAGAAAGCAAGAAGCCTTCTCAGCTAAAACAGCATATATTCTGAAAAGCATCAGGTCAGACTTTATATTATAATTGCCATAAATACCGGAAATTATAGTCTCATCTTTATCCAGACTAAGGACTTTGACCTGTTTGTCAGGAGCAGACCCAGGATTTTATAAAGGATGGGATGAGGCACTGTCTCTGAAGATGTGGAGGTCCTCCCCTAGAAATAGCACATAACAATTTTAGATGTGAAATGGTACAATCTGAGGCAATATTTAGGCTATAAAGTATTTCTATAATTAGGTCTACACACAAGATTGTGCTTATAACTAATTTAAATATTGTGTGTGGTGTAGGTGGGGCAGGTTTCACCCCCCCCCCCACCCTGATCCACACCTGGTATGGACCGTTTCATCAGGTTCTTTAAGTTTGAGTGAACTTGGCAGGAATTGGGAAATTTGAAAGATGGTCTGTAAACTGTACATTTCAAAGAGTTATTTTTTAAGTAACTTTTTACAACTGCTAAGATATTGGCAGTGTATGAATTATGTCACAAGTGTCATACCTTTACCAAAATTTAAATGACTGGAAATATAATATTGAGATTTGTTACCAAATATATCAATATCAAAGTGACTGAATTTGAAAACTATTAGTAAAATTGTTAGAAACCAAAAGATTCAAATGTAAGTAATTTTCTGATTCCTTAGAACATTAAAAATGTGTTACAAATAACAGTCATCTAGATTACATCTAAAGTTGTAGACAAACGAATTAACTCCTAAATATTCCTGGGTAAAAGTTGTGTAATGGTTTTAATGTTTTAAAGAAAATTTTTTTTAACGCAAATGTATTTAAATGAGCATAAACAAGGGCAGCAAACAGATACAACAAAGTTATGATTTATATATATATATAAACTTAAAGTTGTGAAAACAAATAAATATAAATACATTAAATATTTTTGACACAAATATGTCAACAAATTCTGAATTTGAACACAAAATAACACAGTATTATTGACAATGTAAAGATGTTGAATAATATTCATGTCACCACCTACAAAAAGAAATTCACATTAATACATGATGGCATCCTCCTCAGAGAACTGGACCATTACAACTGAACATAAAACATTGATGATACTGTATGACAAGTAAGGCTAGCTCAGAGCTGTATCTCTCACCAGAAGAAAGGAAAAGTCATTACTGAAGTTTGCTTCAGAAATTTCTTGTTTTGTTTTCTGTTCATAAAAGAACATTGACAATGACCACAGATAAAGAGAGCTATGGAATGTTAATTCCTGTAAGTTTCTCACTTACTTCCCACAACTTTTCTTGACACTCTTCTGTTGCGCCTTCCACAAAAGGAAACGGTTCTTCTTTACAATCTCCATAGTAACCACCACTCTGACCTTCCAAATCCCCAGCAATGGCACAGTAAACGGTGGTCTGTGCGCCATACCACGGGGACTTGAAGAACAGCCACATCAGGGGTGATACCATGAAATTGACAAAGGGTGACACTTTCAGGTGACGTCCCAACTCTGTCCTCACAATTCCCGGATGTATGCAGTAGACATTTATTCCTCTCCTGTGATATCTTTTATGGAGTTCTTTGGCAAATAAAACATTGGCCAATTTGCTGTTACTGTAGGCAGCTGTCTTACTGTAACGTTTTTCACTTTGCAAGTCACTGAAATCTAGTTTACCCCGCTTGTGTAAGGCAGAAGAAATGACAAGGACACGACTGGGACAGGCTTTTTGAAGGAGAGGTAGAAGTCTGTTTGTTAACAGAAAATGTCCGAGGTGGTTGACTCCAAACTGCATCTCGAAGCCATCTTCTGTAAGCGAGTACGGACACTGAAATACGCCTGCGTTATTGATCAAAACATCTACCTGGTGCTCTGTGCTTAGTATATCATCACAGAATTTGTTGACGGAGGCAACTGATGCGAGATCCAACTCCTTAACCAACAGATTGGCTTCCACATTGATCCTCGAGGCTTGCAACTGAATCTCTCGAGCAGCTTGTTTGGCTTTCTGAACATCACGGCAGGCAAGAATTACCCGAGCACTTCTTTTAGCCAAGTCCAAGGCAGTCTCTTTTCCGATTCCTGTATTTGCCCCGGTCACAATAACAGTCTTGCCTCCCAAACTACGGGTGCATTTGCAGACTCCGCCGCTGAAAAAACGTTTCAGGATAGCTGTGGTTGTACCGAGAACAACACCGACTGCAAGATACTTAGCATACCAAATGTTGGATTCTTCCATCACTTTTTGAACACAATATCTTCCTCTACTGAATATTATGTTTTAAATCTCTAATCGATAGGTAGGTGCAGTATACAAACTCAGGATATTAAAGATTTTATAGGGAGATGTTATAGGGAGTAGCTTAGGATCACAGGGGAATACCATCCATCAGCATTTGAACAAGTTCCTGCAAAGATAAAGAAAAAACATGTAGTGCATAGCTTGCTATGTATTCAAACTGGTGTCGAGCTTGAAATATGCAGGTTCAAAATCTCAGTAATATTTGGCTAGCAATCTTTAGATGAGTAACCAGTTTCTCCCTGTATTAGCTTCATTTCTTCCTACCATAACTTAGCCTAGTTTTGTTCTTCGAAAAGGACCAATATATTTTCTTTATGGCTTGCTTATCTTAGGCTCTATATTAGGGTAACATCGCCTAGTTTTGGGGACAGTCCCCGCTGCCAAAACTGTCCCCGATTTAACAAAAAGTCCCTGAAATTTTATAATACAGTTTATTCACATCAGATTTAGAAATGTTGCAAAATCTGCCTTCATGCTCGTCATTTTAATTACACGTCATCAAAGAACCATAGATGTACACAAATAACTCGCACAGACGATCAAAGAGAATGAAACAAGAACTACTATAATGTAGGGTATAGGCCTCTCCTAGTCCTACTATAAACTATATATACATGTACAAGCGTGACAGTGTTTCCAACGACATAGAAGCTGTGTTACTCCTGTGCTGACCTATAGGCCCACTCTTGATTATGTCATGTCTGTGCTCTTGAAATATATGATGCTCACT
>KN884788.1:113124-135585 GCA_000934455.1 Apostichopus parvimensis
GTCGAGCTTGAAATATGCAGGTTCAAAATCTCAGTAATATTTGGCTAGCAATCTTTAGATGAGTAACCAGTTTCTCCCTGTATTAGCTTCATTTCAACCTACCATAACTTAGCCTAGTTTTGTTCTTCGAAAAGGACCAATATATTTTCTTTATGGCTAGCTTATCTTAGGCTCTATATTAGGGTTGACCTAACATCGCCTATTTTTGGGGACAGTCCCCGCTGCCAAAACTGTCCCCGATTTAACAAAAAGTCCCTGAAATTTTATAATACAGTTTATTCACATCAGATTTAGAAGTGTTGCAAAATCTGCCTTCATGCTCGTTATATTTTAATTACACGTCATCAAAGAACCATAGATGTACACAAATAACTCGCACAGACGATCAAAGAGATTGAAAACAAGAACTACTATAATGTAGGGTATAGGCCTCTCCTACTATAAACTATATACATGTACAAGCGTGACAGTGTTTCCAACGACATAGAAGCTGTGTTACTCCTGTGCTGACCTATAGTGTAGTTTAGTAGAAAAAAGGATCAGGAGGGACACTCAAGTCCCCATCAAGGACCCAGTGGCGAAGCGTCCATACAGTCAGGGGGGATGGATGCCCCCCCCCTGACGGACTCAAATGGACTGCTGGCGCCCTTTTCAGCTTTTTACCACTTTTTACTTATTCGCGATTATTGACTTTTTGTATTGCGCTCTCATCTACCTATTGACATTTGTCACAATTTGTTGGCCATGACACCTATTTATTCTTCGTTTATCTGCAAATTAGCATGGCCTAGAAAGGGTAATTTCCGGCGATCTAGGGAGTATCTTTACTCTTAAAAAATGTCTGTACGCTTCGCGCCAACCTGTGGTGGTGCTCCGCTTAGATAGTGTCGAAAGCGCCCCTACAGACCATTCTCGACCCCCCCCTGACCAATACCCCTAGCTCCGCCACTGCTAGGACCCTATAGGAGAGGGAAAAAACTGAAGACACAAACACTCAGACTTGATTACAATGCTGAAAGTGCTTGTCCAAAGCATTCTTAAACCCATTGACACTACTTGCAAGTACAACTTTCTCAGGCAAATCATTCCACTCATTCACAACCCTATTCGAAAAAAGTTATGCCGAATATTCCCAAGCCATACATTCCACCTTTTATATTTTGTCCCAGATTCCTAATTAAAAAATATGGTCACCTTACTCTATGTAGGCCTATCTTGGGGATTCATATTAGACATAAGACATACAGTAGCAGAATGGGTATAGAAGAATATTGCTACGAACAGCATACATTCAAGTTTGGTTTTGACATAAGGAAATCTTAGCTGTAGTTCTCCCATGCCCATCTAATTTCACTTGAAATATGTGATGCTCACTGTTTCAATGCATGCAGCCTCCCCCCCCCCCCCCCCTTTAAAAAATACCTAACTTCCAATTCAAGTCAATTTCAAATATATTTTCTCACATTTACCAACAGTCAATACAAAATCTATTAAGAAAAATGACAGACACAAAGAAGAAAAAACAAAGCTTGTTTAGCAAGCTAGTGACCACAAGAAAAATAAATAAACTGGAAGACCAAAAAAGATAAAACTTGGTTAAAAGCAAGACATTAGAAAAACAATGAAACATGAAACAATATTGAAGGAGACTTGTGGGTGATCAAAGATCAAAGGTAATGACTGTTAGCATGTGACTGCTAGCACAATGTAACACTAAGTTGCGCTACAAACAACAGAGTGATACTAGCAAAAGTACATACACAAGCTATTACAATTATAATTTATAGACAAACTGTAGGCCTGGGCAGCTGTGTGGCTGGCTATCCGTACTTCAGACTCAATCAACGTTCTGGTCAGGCTCTGTGTAAAAAATCTTGCAGCTTGTTACAACAAAGAACTCTTAATAGATAAATATAGCATAACAATGGAGCTATCCTTACGATAGACCTGTTAGTAATGTTGCCTAGTCACATGTGGTAACTTTCCAACGGTTATGCAATGAAAGATCCTAACCTTCGACACATAAAGTAAAACACATTCGTCCTGATCTGCTCCCGAAACATGCAACAACAGTGCGGACAGTGCAATGTCTGACTATGCTTTGGCATATATGTACACGAAGCTGGATTAGAATAACAGTGGTGTTCCTATCCAGGGTCTAACTGCAAAATTTGAGACATGTGTTCGATTGTTCTGTATTCATGCACTCTAAGAGACAGCTGACGCATGTAAACTACGCCAGATTACCTCTGACTAGACCTAAGTGTCCTTTGACTAGATAGTTACGTTACGTTTGGAGTCAAGACTAGTGTCAGACTCTCATCCAAACAACCGTGAAGGTTAGCCACCAATGATTTTCAACTAAGTAAAAGGCATAAAGATACAAATTATTTACCCTACGTGACTTTCAGAAGATAAAGAGCTTGACCCTTGTACCACGTACCGCAATATGGCACTCCGTTTCAGTCATTTGTGTAGAAACAGCGTTTCATCTATGTCCAAACTCAGTGGAAAGACGAGTGTTCTGCCTGCTAATGTAAACAGAGGTAGGCTATAACGTTTACTAAAAATACTAACTATAAAGTCTAACTAAAGAAGTTGGCTTAGGCTTAGTGTAGTAGTACTAGTAGTAGCATGGTGTGCTCGTAATTAAGAAACTAAAGGATTTGATGAACGGTATCTCCAAAACACTCACCTGTATGCGACTTTCAGATGTGTAGTACCTTAGAAGTAAAATGAGCCCAAAATATTTATTCTGTTCCCACAAAATGTACAGTTGAGAAGAATCTGACCTGAGGACGTCTGCTGTGTCAAGTTCGTTAATATCCCGTAATTGACACATTTGTCCATAAGCTTACTGTGTGCGTGCATCCATTGACTTTGAACGCAGTTTGCCATGCTATGAGCCTCTCTATGCATGCCTAGATGTAGCAGACGGATCGTTCTTAGTGAGTAGTGGCGTCATCTCGAGGGAGTTTGGTTACTTTTAGGGAGTAAGATTTCCAAAAGCAAAAAAAGACTTGCAACATTGAAGGAGTTTGTAAAAAGCTTTAAAAGGCATATATAGGCCTACCTAAAACGGAATATTCATGCTCATGAAAGACGTGTCTGTGGTTAGGTGTGAAAAGGTTAGGTTGCCTGTATGATAGTTTCCATAGTGGTATTTTGGGTGATAAGGGTAGTAGGTATTATGGGGAAAGTAATAAAACTTCGTCATAAAAGGCATTGAAGACTCACCCCAAACCGCGTGCGGCCATCTGAAAAAGTTAGCTTTCTGTTGCTTGCAAGTGAAGTTTTGTTTGTGTCAATACAAAATACAGACAGTAATGAAACGTGATACCTTGTTATCTTTAGCTGGACCTGAGATGTCCATCGCTGTATCGTTTATACACTGTGCTGTGGGTATTGACCGCAGCTGTATGTACTGACTGTACACTAGTGTCTACTTACCGACGGTAGCAAGCAGTGTGTGTATTTTCTGGGATCGGTGGTGGTATCTCACACTTCTGCTACACCTCACTAGGTCAGATTACCGGCATTAGATGTTTCTCTTGCGCGAGTTTTCACACCCTTTAATCTGCAACTCACCAAATTATATTATTGAAACGAAATATATAAATGATGAATCATGAAAGAAAGTAACATTTGAAGATTGTGACTTTCGAGTAAAGAAAAGAATAGTGGCAAGTGTAATTTCCAAGGAAAAAACAGGCATTTCCAGAAGGATGTAGAACAAAGATGAGAGGATGTTAAATAAACCTCTATATCTCGTGGAGCCACGTGAAAAGGTGGTCATGAATTCCCTTTCTCCGAATTCCTAAAACAAATGCCAGGTCATTCATGGCTCAGAGGGGTACACCGAAAGAACTCCAAAAAAGTGAGGGCATACTATTGAAATAGCGAAATCTATCGTGATAGTATTGCATCACTACAATATCTAGGAATATTAAGAGGTGTGTCAATTACAGGGGTGCATCAATTACGAAACCTTCACTGTACTGTAGTATTTTATTTGGCTTTTGCATATTTGGCTTTTGCATATTTGGCACCTTTTAAACTTAGTAGCACTACTTGCTACTGCTGTTCTATGTAACTTTATGAAGGTCAATGCAAACTTATGCTGACCATATTATTGCTGTTCACCTGATCGTCAGTTCAAGAACTGTGGTACTACAGCTTCTAAACCCGATTGATGGTTAAATAAGTATGCTCTGATGTCTTATTTACCTCATGTTGAGTTCAATTAGCGTTGCTCTGGTGATTATTAACCCGGTTGTAAGTTTAATAATGATGGCGCATCAGCTTATTTAGGCCCGACCATCTGTTGAATAAGGGGTGATTATATTCCTGATCATAGGTTAAATATGCCTGATATAACGCCTATTTACCTGATTGTCAGTTAAATGAGTGATGCACTAGTACTTATTCACCCAGTCTTCGGTTCAATAATGATGGGGCTTTAACTTATTTACCCAATTGTCGGTTGCATATGGGATGCATCTGTGTTAATTACCCAATTGTTGGTTAAATAAGGGTGCATATACTGTACCCTCTTGTAGGTTAAATATGCCTGATATGAATTGGATATGTACCACTTATTAAGCCGACCATCAGGAAATAACAAACAGGGTATCAGGCCTGCCCAGATCCAGGAGGGTGGGATGAAAACACCCCTCCGTCCTTGTTATATTATGTCATCGACCGGCTGACTTCCATGAAACCCTCTCTGCAGTTTCAACCCTTGTAACCGTGGTTTGTTTACATAGACTTTGGTGCCACTTCGACAGGTTGGTACAAAAAGCAGTTAAGAACCCACCCCTATCCCAGATAAGAATATAAATTACCTACCTAGTATCTTGTTCTCATTGCCACTTGTTTGTTGAGCTCATTTTTGTTGATAACACTTTTATGTGGGTTCAGACTGATACAAGTGGAGCTGTATATAGATAATCAAAGTACGCTCAATGAGCACAGGATTCATAGTACACATACAATACACTCACATATATATTCAGATGTTTCTTTCATGATGTTTGCTTAAATAAGAGGTGACCTAATTTGTTGATCATTCAGATTGTAAGTAGAACATTACAATAACTTTAACATTATGACTTTGTATTAACCTACATCAAGCTACATTTGGTATTAATAGTAATCCATTAAATGGACAATCTTATCTAGAAGAATTATGCATGATGTTAGGCTCACAGCTGAGAATCATATTATAAGCTATAGAATATTACATACATAAGTTATAATTACCACTGTACATGATAGAAAACATGATGGTGGAAGATTCTATATTTTTGGTCGATGAGAATCAAAAGGAGTGTTGAGTAAATGATGTCTAAGACTTAAATGTTGCTATTTATCTTAGTTTCTCTTGCAGCAAAAGGACACCAGGCCAACTTAGTGAGAAACATGTCTTCCGAGAAGTATTCATTTGAAACACTATCAGTTACAGAACCCAGCAAATATGTCTACCAAGTGGAAATGAACAGACCAACAAAGCTGAACGCAATGAATAATGAATTTTGGAGGTAATTTCTAAATCTACTTGATACCTTATTGCAGACGGCAGTAAATCTATACAGTCATTATGGCACACTACCTGTATGTGTCCTGCATTTGTTATTAAGAAATAGTGTGTGTATGGAATGGCTTGGCTACTTGTAGGCATGGTAACTTATAAAGTGTGGGTTGCTTGAACTTAATACAGGTTATGTTTGTCTGCCTAAATGAGGACAAAATTGCAAAATCCGTTACAAAAATTCAGGGCTTTTTGGCAGGGTTCAAAGGACATAAGAGGTCAAGAAAGCCTGAAAACTATGTTAGGATGCATGATCTCTTTCAAAGTAAAGACCGGTTGAATGTTATACTCGGTATAGGTCCATCTTAGTGTAGTGAAGAACCCTATTGTTTATGGTGGAGGTAAAAAATCATTTGAGGTCAACAGAATGCAAACATTAAAAGTACAATAACGTCCAAAAGGAACGGTTGATTGAACTTAATACATGTATGGTATTTACCTCCACATCAGTACATACAAGAAAAATTTTTGTTTTAGTGAAAGACAAATACATGTATCAAATGTCAAAGGTCTAGAATTTGTTTGCAAAATATTTGCAAAGTAAAAGATTGTTCAACTTTATATAAGGTATGTTGGCCACTTCAGTTGATACAAGAACAATATTGTTTATGGTGGAGATTGTAAGTCATTTTGATGTCAACAGTCTGTAGCAGACTAACCAATTGCCTACCACGATGCTATGCCATACCCAAGTAAGGAATAAAGTAAAAACTGAGACTTGTTAACACTGCAATAGTTACTTTAAATACAAGACATCTATGATGATCTGTGTTTGTAGTACTAGAGAATTCATTTTGTGTGAAACTGTCATCATGTGTGTCTCTTTAGCTAGGATCTTGAAACTGGTTACCTTGGTTTCTGCTTTTCGAAGCTTAAAACATATTGTTAAGCTGGGTTTATTGTCGAATAAAGTCATTTAGTTTCATGGTTTGTGACCCTGTAATAATTAACTCTTGATTTAATTACTTGACAGTGAAATGAGGACATGTTTCAGTGAAATTGCGGGTGATCCAAACTGCAGGGTAGTAGTCCTATCAGGATCTGGCAGGGTGTTTACAGCTGGTAAGACAATTTTGTGTCCTGTTATATGTCTGTGATAGTGCCTTGTGTCATGTCAAGGTAAAAATGTAAATTTATATCAAAGCAGCTGGTTTCATTTTCAGTGTGACCTCTCTCACCCTCAAGAGGGTTGCAAGTTTAAAGAATTAATCTGTTGTACTAACATCACAAGAGATGTTTAACTCTTGACATAGTCTGCTACATACAGTAAGAAAATGTCAACAATTAAAATCTAGGCCTAACACACTTTCCTAGCTAAAGTAAGCTAGCCAAAAATTGACATTTGCTAATTACCAGTTAACTTCCTGTTTCAGACAACAGAAAACTTGAGTATGTATGGAACATTGCATCTGACAAAGCACATAGTGTAACCTCATAGGATATGTAAATGGATATATATATGGATCCATTTTAGTGCATGCAAGCAGTTGAACCATATTGTTTTCCATAGTAAAGGTCATTTGAGGTCACTAGAGTTCAAAATCTGAAACTCTTGTTAAATGATAAAATTGGATGTGATATGCAATTAAGATGGTCCAACTTTGTGAGTAAAACCATGGAGGTAAAACTAATCGATAAGTTTTCAATGAGGCCAAAGGTTACTTGAGGTCAACAGAGAGCAGCATATGAAAACCTTGAAACCACAGTAAATCTAGAAATACATTTTGGATGAATTTCACAATGGTATGAAATTCCAGCTCAGAGAGTATAAGAACCTCCTCTATTTAGAAACCTGTCAAACATCATTTTAGATCAACAGAAGCCAGATGTTCCAAAATTTGGATACACAATAAGTCATGTTAAGTCCAAATAAAAAGTTGTGATGCACTTCATATTTGGTCTGTAGAACCACCAGGGGAGATGGAGAGGGTGGTGAGCAGAAAAAAGGTTAGTCATGTCCTTCCTGAATGTTGAGCCCATGAGGTTGAATGGTGCGAAGGCATTGCATCCACAGTCTTTTGACAGAAACCATAGTACAAGACTTGTTAAGAGGATTTTAACTCCAAATGTTACATAAAATGATAAAAAATACGTTGAATGTTCTCATATGAATCATGGTAAGGAAATCACTAAAGCCTTTTGGCAATCTGGATTTTTGTTTAGGTCTAGATCTCAAGGCTGCTGGTGATATGTTGCTGTCTCACCAAGAAACTGAAGTCGGAAGGAGGGGATTTGTCCTCAGAAGCCTTATCCCTCAAATGCAAGAATCTTTCACAGTTATTGAAAAGGTAATACACAGAATTAAGCTCCACAAAGTTTGTCTACCTAAATATGTCAGGGCAGCAATGTTGGTTGGTATACAGTATTTACTAGAATTATTCAAGCAAGGCTCAAAAACTTCCAGTCAAAGATGTGAACATTTTCTCTAGTAGAATTTGCTGCATGTGCTGTAGTACTTACAAGGTATGCAAATGCACACAAATATTGAAAGGCTTGTGAAGGAAAGTGGAAATCATCTATTCATTCTCTTCTATTCTATTCATCTTTGCATCAGTTTGACGTCATTATTTTTTAAATAATAGACCCATATATAAGTCGTATAAGTCATATTTCAATGAAAGAAATGTTCTTTTGGCACAAAAGCTAAATGCTAAAACTGTCTGTTGATTGCCATTGCATCTTTTATTTGAAATGGATCATAATACTCTTTAAGTTAGTCAATTCGATAAGGTTTGAATGGAATGGAGAAATTTTGATGGAAAAAAACGAGACTATCTTATTATTATTATCATTAATTTTTTTAAATAATAAGAATGAGGAACACAACATAAAGCTGATTATTGACCCAGTAACAAATTAACGGTCCATTTATAGACAATGTCAGCAGTAGCCATTAGATTGTGAGATTTGTGGTATTCTTTTATGTCACTAATTTGTATTGATTGTATTGATTGAACAAAAACTCCTATAACAGTACAGTAGTTATTGGAGTAAAGTCAACAAGTAGATCTATAATAATAGCAAGCCACCTGAAAATCAAAAGTCCTCATTGTTTGCTAGAACATAGCTGTAGTATATCACAGATGTTATTGTCAATGGTTGTGTTTGACTTTGTGAAATGTATTCAAGTTGCCAACTATTTTACACATTGAAAGAGATGCTATTGGCAGCCACGGCTGCTGTATGTTTGTTTGGTGCTATATAAAAATTATGTATTATTATTATTATTATTATGTGCTTCCAAAAGTGTCCAATTTTGTCTTCTTTTGCTATTTAATTTAGTGTCCAAAGCCAGTGATTGCTGCAGTCCATAACGCCTGTATCGGAGGTGGCATTGACATGATCTCAGCTTGCGATATCAGACTTTGCAGTCAAGATGCATTTTTCGTGATCAAAGTAAGAAACTTTTACATTGCCAAACTGATTTCTTTAAGAACATGAGAGAGTTTTAGATTATATTTATTGGTATCAATAAATAATCCATCCCTGTTGTAACTATAAAGACTATAAAGATAGTGTTAGTGTAATGTTCTCGAATTGGGAGAAGTCAGATAAATTAATAGTGTAAGTTGAATTCTGTCTTTGAAATGTTTCAGTATATGGTGTCTCGTTAATAGTTCATTTTCTTAGCACCAGATTTTCAGATCCATAATAGGTGTGCAAATTTTTGAAGAAAAATTTTTCATTTCTAGTATACTTAGTAAGGATAAGTAAGCTTTAGGATGAGGCCAGGTTATGAAAGAGTTTTGAATGTGTTTT
Source organism: Apostichopus parvimensis (assembly GCA_000934455.1). Classification (NCBI taxonomy): domain Eukaryota; kingdom Metazoa; phylum Echinodermata; class Holothuroidea; order Aspidochirotida; family Stichopodidae; genus Apostichopus; species Apostichopus parvimensis. Next base: position 122,474 of record KN884788.1, read on the forward strand.
TTTTTCTCTCTCTTTCCTTTTTTTTACTAGGAAGTGGACCTTGGCCTAGCAGCAGATGTAGGCACATTGCAAAGATTCCCCAAGGTAATTGGTAATGACAGTCTTGCTAGGGAATTGGTTTACACAGCGCGAGATTTCCGAAGCGATGAAGCAATGCAAATAGGATTTGTCAGGTGAGCTATCAGTTTATGTAAAATGTCATCTCTTTGGTTTTTGGATAAAAGTTGTCGCTGTTGTGTACACTGGATTGGTAAGACCACTGGAGGTCCAACTTTTTAACCACTAGTACCACCAACCATGAGCACACAATTGTAATTTCAGTTCAACTCTGACCTGAAGTTCAAGACATAAAGTGATTGGTTGAAATGAGATTTTCTGATGATTTATAAGTCTATATTTTCATTTCGCTCTCTGTAATTCCAGAGGATTTTTTAAATTCTGTTGACAACTGTTTGTATCTTTATGAGAACAACTCAGTAGGTAACTTCTAGTACTGTTGCTCTGATGAGAACTGAGTAACTTCAAATGTGACTGCTAGCAGCCGTACTAAATTTACACATGGAATTTACACGCAAATACCTTCTGATTCTTTGTTCGTTAACAGTCGAGTGTTCTCCGATAAGAAGACTCTACTAGCTGGAGCTTTGGACTTGGCCAACTCTATAAGTAAGAAGAGTCCTGTAGCCATTCAAGGGTCAAAGGTCAACCTTGTCTATGCGAGAGACCACTCTGTCCAAGAATCACTTGACTATCAGGTAAATTCCAAGTCGTGAGACAAACCCCTGAGATAAATTTGGTGATAAGCTCCGAGGTGATATGCTGATACATAATTCAGTATAACGAGTAGACATTTTGTTGGTATCAATGCTGCTATATTACACTGGTGCAGTGGAGACTGGAAGAACTCTTAAGTCATCATTTCAATGTTAAATTGCTTGTCCAAGAATTTGAGAATTTTGAATGAAGTTGTGCTCGATTAAAGCTGACCTGCCAGAGTATATATAGAAATGTGGAAACCTAACTTTCACATTAAACAGTCTTCTGCCAGGCTGCTTAGCTGGTATTTTCTGATTCAAACCCTTCTATGTAAAAGCTTGAGTGCTGTACATAGAGATGGTCTATAGTGGTCAGTGTGGTGGCTCATTGCTGATGGCTAAGCTAACATATCTATGATGTTTGATTGGGTTTGTATGGAGGAAGATGAGCACACATTGTAGTTATTTGTTGCTATTGTGTATCGTGCAAGGCTCGGAGATTTCTCATTTGATGTCTGTAGCAGTCTCGTACTTAAGAAGCTAAATGGTAGGGGAGGTGGGTGGGGTGGGGGGAGAGATGAGGGAAGGAAATGTTGGGTATAAAAACATTTTGAAGTTGTCTAATGTTATCTAATATTCAAATCATGCCATAGTTGTTGCTTGCCTTAGTGATTGGACAAATGACCCAAATACCCCCTCCCCCACCCTCTTCAATTACCCTCTCTTCCCACCCATGATAGTAACATGTATGCACAATTTGTTGCAGCTAAAAGTTGAATGGGTTAGTAGTATTGTTTTAATATCAAGTACTTCTTAAAAGTTCTTTCTTTTTGTAACTAGGTTGCTTGGAATTCGCTGATGTTGCAGTCTGAGGATCTACCTAAGGCAGTCATGGCAGGAATGCAGAAAGAAGCCCCAGAGTTTGCAAAGCTTTGAAACCACAGGGTCAATAAATTACAACTAATTCATATAGAAGAAATGCAAATAACTGCTGGTACAGTTGAACCGAACATAACAATAGATAGCATTAAGCTAAGTTTGATTCAGAAATCTCTCACATCTTGAGTGTACAATGTGACAATCACATAAGGAACAAGATTATATTGTTGCTTAAAATTCAACAGCTTAAGTCATTCTACATGTTAAGGAAAAGTGTGATTCAACTCTATGAAATTGCTTGGATCATTCACTCTTTTGCCTTCTTAGATACTATTTGTCAGAAAAAAGAATATATATATATAAACAGAGTTGTAGTAACAGTTGAAATTGTAGTCTATTTCATCTTGTTCTTTCCATGGCAACAAAATACTGCAGTCTGATGACCAAAGTAACATTAACATAAATTGCTATGTAAAGGGTTTCCAGTGGTTATCCTTATTCCTTCTTGTTTTAAGTGAGTCAACAACTTTACAGAGAATTATGCAATTTTGTTCCATGGTTACCATCAGACCAAAATATATTTTCAAATTTCACATTAGCCTTGGTATTCATTATTGACTTCTATTTGATTCCTCACTGAAAATAAATTGGAAATAAGTTTCCTTTTCAGTAAGTAGTTAACATAGAACAAAATTTGTCAACCCCACCCCCACATCTGGTTTTTGTACTAATTTAAACACACATTAAGGTCATCACATTACATTCAGTTTTTGACCAATCTTTCCCAAAGTATCAAGGGACAAAATTTTTCACTGGTCAAAGAGAAAAGGAAAACCAGATGGTCACTGTCAGAGTTAAACAACCCTCTAATGAGTATAGAGAATTGAATGCATAGAACATGGCTAAGTTATAAAAGAAATTTTTAATTATTCTTTGGTTAATGACATAGAGCTTGTATTCCAATTAGTGTAGCTCCATCTTAATGATATTTATTGGGTTTTTGCTGTATTAGTTAGGTGAATTTTGCCATGCTAGTTGGCAGAATGGTAAGTTGGACAAATATGTAAATATTTTATTTTATTGTATGAGTGAATGGTTTAAATTAAAAATATAGCTACCACATGTGTTTGAAATTGTTGAAGAGGAACTTGGTAAGTCACATTTTTTTCTCAATTGACCTTACCTTCCTTTTTATCAAGAAAAGATTAATTGAACATGAAAATTGTTGAAATTGGGATGGTAGACACAAAATTATTGTTTGGTACATTACATAAATGGAAAGCCTAGTGGAAACTAATGTGACCCATCAATGCTCTATGTGTTGCAAAGAATTTGAAGGTTAAGCTTTTCTGTTTTCAAGTATCAGGAGACACTAATAGTACCATATGGTGACAAAGAAACTGCAATAAATATCAAACTCATGAAATGATTGGTTATGAAGTGTCTTTCTTTCTCCCCCCCTTTTTTTTGAGGGGGGGGGGATTTGTCTAGAATTTATATAGCATGTCACTATAACATAAATTATGTCATTATTTGCTTAATAGTTTTAATTAGATGGACCACAAAATTGATGCTAAAGAAAATGCTTGTGGTAGCAACATTCAATGAAGACTGCTCAGTGTCTTCAAACAAATTTTTGTGAGCACAAAAGATGCCACAAAAGTAAGATTTTCAAAAACCATGAAAAGTGCCTTTAAGGATTTGATACTGTGTGGCTGTTTCAGTATATATGAAGAATGTTTAATCACTGTGTTGTCGCTTCAATGAATTCAGGTTACAGTGCAGGCGTTTTGATCTTGTTCAGGTTAAAATGAATTTCTAGGCTACCCATAAGTGAATCTGTATCAATTCATGTAAAGCATCAAACAGTCCCCTACTTCTTACGTGGAGCATAGGCAGATACCGAGCTGGGTTAGATTGCCACAGTCATTATAAATATGACTATGGGACAATTTATCTATTTCTCTTTAAGTAAACTTCAGTGTCATTTAAATCTACCAGTGGATAGAATATTGATTGCTATAGTGACAACTGACAAATAATTTGTAATATGAACAAACTCAAGTAAAAGCTCAAAATTTATTGAAATCATAACTAGGAATATATAAATATATATCAATTCACATAGACAAACCCAGTGATGATGTGTACACATTTGAAACTGTAATGAATTTGGACAATTGAATGTTTTAAAAATGTCGTACTACTGTGAAAGGTGCACAGTATTGCTTCCCTCAGTTAAACCTTTATGATATTGTTCCAAAAATATCATCAAGTATACCTTTCCCTTTCCGATAGAAAAACTCCACTCTTTGAGCCCATCATTGTCATTAAACAGATTTGATGTAATCTTGCTTTTTCAATCACGAGGGGGGGGGGGCGAGAAATTGCCACAAGATATTATGTACAATATTATACACAATATTATATACATATTATAATATATCTCATGTGTTATCATCTACAGCCATCAACGATGCATAGTCTTTATACATGATTACTCCTTTATCTGGATCAACTGCTGCTGACAACATTTCCTCTAGTTCCTCTTGAGTAAATGGTTCTCCTGATAAAAGAAGAGGAAAGCAGAAGCAAACCAAACACAGTCATAAGCAGTCCTAATAATTATTTGACAGGTATAAATGAACATTCAACATGTTCAAAACATGTTTTATCTGTTATTAATGCCAAACTTGATATACCCTTAACAGGGGTTCTAAAGTATTCACAATGTAACAATCTTGTGACACAAAATATGCAAGAAAAAATGATCCGTACCATGTAAGGCCTAAAACATGTTGACAACAGCAGTTGCCTAAACTGGCCTAATTTTGCATATAAAACTTTGACTGCTCATTGCCAGCCATAATCCTGAATCAAGTCGAGTCATTGCACTTTTTCTATTGCGTAGACTTCACACATATGTTGGTGTCACTTGTTACAGCACTGTTTATGAGTGACAATTTTGTCATTGAATTGTTTGCAAAGCAAACAGGATAATATATCATTCAAGATGTCCATCTTCCTCAGCATATATGAACTGATGGAAGTTAGTTTCCTCAATCTTCTAGTAATTGACTAATTGAACAGTAACCACAGACGAACCTTCTTCTGTCATAAACTTTGTTAGTTCTTCTACTGTGAGGTGGCCTTTCTTTTCTGCATCAAGAACCTCAAAGGCCTTTTGAAGCTGATCTTCTGGGAGAGGTTTATACCTGGAAAATATTATGCATAGAGATTTAACAGTTAAGGAGCGTATTATCAACAGACACAAACTGGGAGCACTGTTAAGAATAAGTCAAACTTTTTGTATTTCAAAGTCTTAATTACAGGTCCCATTCATAGTGGAGACAGACAAGCCTCAATAGAAGTCCACGTTAGAGTTGATAAGAAGGTTGACCTCATCTTGAACTCAAAAGTTAAAGCCTAAAACTACAGTTTTGTTAACTTTCTGCCACCATAACTGCTCTTCTCCTTGTGTATGCATGATCCTATTTACAAGTTTTACACCAGTCTGAAGTGAATACAGAGTAGTTCAAACCAATATTATGGATTATTTCCTCTTGAGCCTACTTATTGGCCTCATCAAAGTTATGACTGCCCCAGTTTGTGTCATGTCCTATGGAAAAGATGAAATCTCAAAATTTTCTTGTGCAAAATCATGGTAGCCTTCTGTGTGCCTCCTTGGTGTACAGAAGATATTGCAGCTAAAAAAACTGTCACATAAAAAAATAAACATATTTTATAACTAGCTACCACCATAACTGCACTTCTTATGTATGCATGGTCCTATTGTTACACATTTTACACCAATCTGAGATGAATACATATTAGTTCAAACAAATTTATGGATTACCAAGAGAATACTCAATGATGAAAACTCAAAGCCACAAACCAAATGAGTTAATGCAACAATTATTGTTCTCCCCCCCCTCCCATTCCCACCCTCCCTCTTGTGATTTCAATACATCTTTCCATACATGTGGTACACACTCACTTTCTTTCCATTAGGATGTTTGTCATGATAGGTAAAAATCTGTCAAATCTGATGTAACCTGTAGGCTCTTCTTCCTCCATCTCTGCCAGTAAGTCATGGAGCTCACCTTCACTTGGACAGCAACCCAAGGAACGAATGATTGTTACAACTTCCCTGCAAGATAAATGATTCAAATTTTACCAGCAGTAGCAGGCGGGGATACAGTGGGAATCTGGTTTGCTAAGGTTGTTAATATAATAGCATAAATGCATTTGGAAGGCCTTAGCACAACTGTCATATTTTTGAAGAAACATGGTACACGATCCTTCAAAGATTTGCAAACTGTTAAGGAGTTATTAACCATGTGACCTTTGACATCAGTTCCCATGGCAACCACGTGTTTTGATAGAACTTGAAATTTCCATTATACCTGTGAAGGTTCCATGTAAAATCAAAGTTTGAACAATTTTAACTAAATTTGAACCTTTGATGTCTGCCCTTTGGTTCCAAGGGCCTGCGAGACACAATGGTTCACTCTCGGATACCTTCCCACCAAGTTTGAAGAAAATCGGCCCAGCAGTTTAGGAGAAGTTCTTGACACAAAATTGGACACACTCAGACATGTTTTGACCCCTCCCTCAGTCACAGACTTTCGGTCACCCTGAGGTACCCCACCATGGGTGACCTCTGAGAGTAGCTACTCAGGAAAATTAACCATTACCATGGCAACTGTTGCTATTGCAAATAACATAGCTGTATATTGCCCAACTGACAAAGAAACTACAACATCTCATCCTCCCTATGGGATCAATGAGATAACAGACCCAGCCATGAATACATAGGTCTAAAATTTTCATCTTAAACAATTTCTTTATTACCAAAACAAAAAAATAATTTGAAGAAAAATGGAAGTTCTCACCTCACATCTACAGTTTTATTGGATTCATGGTCAAATACATCAAATGCCTGGGCAGCTTTGGTCTGTATTTCAGCCAGTAGAGATTCTATAAATGAGGTTAAAGGATACAGTGAACTGGATATAATCTAGTTTATTATCCAAGCCAATTGAAAGCTGGTCCACTTTGCAGTAAAAAAGTGCTCCAGACAGCAGGAAGTCAGTAATGAAAGTAGCATTGATGCATCTAATTCTAGGATATAGGCCTACAGGCAGGACAAACTAAAACGAATGACAGCGAATGACAATTGACTTTGTACAGGGTTAATTATCATTCGCGAATGACAGCGAATGACAGCGAATGATAACGAAGGACGGTGGTGAGAAGAAATAGAATGGAGTAAATGCGGTTATTGGTTTTCTGCGCAAAAATGATTTGAGGAAAATCGCATGTTACGTGGGGAGGGGGGGGGGGGAATAAAAACAATAACAATAATTTTTTTACAGTAACAATTTTTTTCAATTCCCCTAAGTTCACGGGGTAAAATCCCATAGGGCAAGTCAAACATCTTGCTCAAGAATTTCCGAAAACACCGGTCACAGTCGCAAAATGTCAACTCGGATTTATTATGATTTTAACCCCGATTTTTTGGGTAAAATTCCGCCCCTTGCCCCCCCCCTTCCCTACGCCACTGTTACAGAGTAGCTCCATAACTGGCGCAAATTTTCTCCTTTTCCAGTCCCTTTTGCACCCCCCCCCCCATAAAAAAAAATCATTTTTCTTCATAGAAATGTCCAATATTAGGTCTCTTCCTGAAATTTTTAGCCGTTTCAGGATTATAGTGTTGTTATTTTCTAACAATTAATATCAGAAAAATGATGTTAAATTTACTTTTTAAAATCAGACTTACAATTTCGCTTACTATAAGGTGCGTTTGTATCTTGTCCGTACTTTACTAGATCTGTAAGCCACGCACTTCGCGTCCACTCGGTTTGCGTGGCTTTACTATACCCACGAAGTCTGAACTGTGATATCCGGTTGAAGCAAATGTCTGTGCTGTCATTCACTGTCATTCGTTTTATGCAACGCAATTTTTTAGTGTGTACAACATATTGTCATTCGTTATGTGTAACGCATTTGTCATTCGTTTTAGTAACACCCCTACAGGCTACAGTATTCGTGCAAAGTTAGTGAATTGAAAAAGAAACATAAAAGACTACCTTTACTCATGTCCTTGAGGAATTTCAGCAAATGTTAAACAATAGTCTAATTGCATTTGATATTAATATTATATTTTAGTGTCCAAACAAAGTATATCAAATGAAGTACTTAGGCCTAGTACTGCCAAGGCTTATACTATAGTATAGGAACTCTGATAAGTGTTGCATCGAATGTCAAAACATCCACGTTAAACGGTTCATCAAGCAATAACTCTGAGAAATAATACCAAAAGAGGATCTGAATAGTTGTAATAATTGAAGAAAGGTTACTTTCCAAACGCCCCTTTTGTTTTTTAACTAACCGGCACTCTCCTTTTCATCCGCGGGCGCTGCCATTTTGTTTGCAATTGTCATAACAACAATTCCGCTTTCCTTAAAGCATAGTTTTTAATGACAGTCGTTTTGTCTCACGGTACAAAATGTCCCCTTCAGCGCATGCGCACACTAAATCTTCCTTTCACGTTTGTCTCCAATCAAGATGGGCCACCAAAATATTTGGTACTCTCACCCTCGCAAGTTCGGACCAGGATCGCGGTCTTGGTAAGAATAATCAAAACTTTCTAATGCAATGCTATCTTTGCTGTATAATGTGGTATTTAAGGCCATAAAAAATTGGGTTATACACGCCAAAAGTAGCAGTATTCGACAACATGTCTGTAACAGGATCGAGCCATGCATGCTTACAGTGTAAGCACTTTGTAACTTAGGCTACTTGTTAATGCATTATATAACGTTAGGCTACCTACAAGTTACATTATTCATGTATGTAGCCAGCCTCCAGTAAAAGGTTCGTGGGCCTTGCCTTTGCACGGTAATAATAATATTAATATGCAACTTATATAGCGCAATATGCCAAGGCTTCAAAGCGCTTTACAAAACATAATACATAAAAACAAAGTCGTAAAACAAAAATATAAAACCAATACACCTAACAAATATAAAATTACACAATGTAAAGTACAGGAAATTTTAAAATTCAGTGTAAAACTACATGTGAAAAACTACTAAACTAACTAGGCCTAATAATAATATTAATAATGTAAACATTTATATTGTGCACATGTGATTTTGCTTACTGTGCTGTACAAATGGGGCCGCATGAAAGTCCATTTGGAAGGAAATGGTAACCACTTTTTTGCATGCAATTCAACCCAAGTAATAGTTGAAAACAACTAATGTTCATAATCATTCTATTACTGCTTTCTAGTTCTACATAGTGTAATGTTATACAAACAAAAGGGAATCGGTCTCCATAAAAACCTATCAAACCTAACCCCTAAAACACTGATCCATCCTACCAACTGTAACCACGACTTCCTGTAACATTAACAATTCCCAAACGTTTCCTTATTAAATTGACCAAACCCATAGAAGTATCCCCGTCCGTTATATTGAAGTACAATAATTAATCAATGTTGGTCAAAATAACCAGCAAGGTTGGGCAAAATGACCATGCTGGTTGGGCGAAATGACCAACAAGGTTGGGTTCAAATGACCAACAATGGTTAGGTTGGTCGAAATGGCAGTTGGGCGAAATGGTTGGAGGGCAAAGTGACCAGCTTCCCTATTACTAGGCTAAATAGCTGTTGCCTAAATTTTGCTTTATCATACCATGATACAGTAGGTTCCCTAAAGTGATGTGCAACTCAGCAAATTGAAGCACAACTCATCGCTTTTTTTTTATATTTATGAAATAACAGTTATTAATATATTAGGTACAACTTCAGAATACCCGCCAACACATCGTCACAAATACACACAATGCGCACACAGTACTCGCATAATAAATGACTTCCTTCATGATGGTGCTGGTGTAGCTTTCAATAATGCAAGGGTTTTTACAAAGTATCCGGTGTAGCCTCTCCAGAGGAATGCATTCAACTTTCAAACTTTCTCAACATTTAAATCGCGTAATAAAAGACCTCTTCTCGATGTAGCCAGTGTAGCCTCTCTTGGGGCAACCTTTGGACTTCAAATTTTTATCACATTTTCTCAACATTTAATTCACAACATATAAGTCACAATAAAAGACTTCTTCTCAAAGTGGCTACTCCTGGGAAATCACGTCGTAGCCACTCAATTTGAGGGGTATTTTCTCCTGGCAGGTATAATTGCTCCTTATATTAGTCTCATAAAATCTCACTTTGCACAAAAACTAGTGCCAATGTAATGAGGTTACATTGTTTCCAGAACTCACACATAGTCAACAGAAGAAGTTGTAAACATATTTTATCATTTAATAATTATCGTCTGCTCTGTTTTCAAATTTATTGTTATTCAATGATAACAAAATTTACTTTCCTTTTTTTTTAACATGATTAATATATGTCTTACTTGTCTGATTTCAAGTTTTCCCTTGTTATTTTCAGCCGTGTGTGTGGCAACAGGCATGGACTTATCAGGAAGTATGCCTTGAATGTCTGCCGACAGTGCTTCAGACAGTATGCACATGATATTGGCTTTCAGAAGGTATTTTTCACTTGCAACTTTTGCTATACAAATTTTTATGCTTGTAATGAAGTATGCATATAATGATATATTGCAGGTGGAAAGAATAACACTAAATGTTTTCTTAAAGGCAAACCATGTCATTGCAAACATTTCCCTACCTCCTACTGCTTGGCCATTGAAGAAACTGTACAAGGTTGTTATAAGCAAATCAGATACATGTATTAAAAGCTCTATCAAATAAGATGTGGAACATTTCACACAGTAGACTGGCATTTACAAATATTCAGTCACATAAAATATTTTACAAATTATTTGGTTATTTGGTGTTGTCAAACACTAGCCAAAGTATATTTTACCATCATTGTCATTTATGATTAACCAGCATAGGAACTGTGAAATCAACAAATTTTTATAGAACATTTATACAAATGCTTCTAAGTTGTATCAAATTTGAAACTTGGGGTGCACTCAGATTTCATTCAAGCAAGTGGGTTCAGTAAGGATGAACAGCAACTATAGTTGTAGTAAGAAAAGTTTATGTGTTTGGCATTTCACTGATTTCTGTCAATGGTTGTTATGGGGAGTGAAGCAAGCAAGTTGTTTTCAAAAAAGGGTGTTTAGGTGTAAGGGGTGGTGGTAGGTGCGATCACCAATGAATACTATTTAAATTATCAAGTAATGCATTTGTGTGACATTTGCCTCAGAGATGTTCAACAGGATAATTCCAGAAGTATCACACTGATCATCAAAAGACTATGCCTATAATGAAATAGTAGGGTTGCTGTAAACATGGGCCGCAATCTTGCAAAATGGATTTTCATTATAGAATTAGGAGGTAAATGATATGGAAATATGAAGGAGAAATTGGCTGTACTTTTTTCTCATCAAACTTGTAGTTAGTATTGCAATGTTGTATAATTTATCAATTCTCCCCCGGGCCTTTCCTGCCATGGTAGCATTCCAAGTGTGTCTGAAAAAGCTATTTATTTACATTAGTCTTGTGACACTTTCCACTGTTTCATGTTTCTTTACTTTCAGCTGGATTAAATCTACATGGATTCTCTGCTTGTTTTGATCTGATGCTTGAGGGCAGATGGGAATGTACTGTCTACACCACGCTTCTTAAACCAGGGGGCCTATAACACCAGTCCAATGACTACCCCCAAAGTTGGCTAAGAAACATTGGAAGGAAGCTCTGAGGAGTTTCAATTGACTTGTAATTTGGTGACAGATATGTAGCAATAATAAGCAGAGTACTGAAAAACAAACTGTTTCTTTTGCTTCTTTATTTGCAACAATTTAAACTTCTTGTAAACAAAATAGCAACAAGTACATAAAAGACACTCAAACCCAATTATCACCTATAGCTTCTATGGCAGATCTTTGTGAAAACAACTCCCCCTCCAACACCAAAGAAATATCTTACTCCATTCAGGAGGTAGCCAAGCTTCAAAGTTGTGAATGGGTGGTGCCATTTTGTAAATCTGTGATGTTATATTTCCTCCTAGTACCTGGAAACTTTGTTTCTCCATTCATAATTTTCAATGTAAAGTAATCGTTGACACTGAAACCATTCCCATCATTAGGTCATGTTAAGAGCTTCAATATTGTAAATTGAGTATTTGCATAACCCATCTCCATTACAAAAAAATAAACATTGTAATGAATAAGAAAAACAAGAAACTGAAACGTGTTTGACTCAATGATGTCATATTTAGACTTCATCAAGTCCTTGTGTATGTAGGAATATTAAACCTGTGATATCTCCCATATGGAATAATATTTTTAACTTAACTGTCTGAACATACAAATAATTATGGTTGGGTTTGTGTCTCCTTTAAAACTACACTAGGATTGCAACTTAATGTCACTCTGACAAAAAATATAATAATTGGATACCCTACAATCTACGTGAGAAATTTGTATTTGGCTGTTCCTAGTTATGCGAAAAAATAATTGGATACCCTACAATGTACCTGGGGGATTTGCATATGCCACAAATAATTGGCTGTCCTGCCGGCTAGAATCTACCTGAGAGATGTTTGGCTGCTCCTTGTTATGCAACAATTATTTGATACCCTACATGCTACAATCTTCCTGAGAGATATGTATTTGCTGCTAATTGTTATATCACAAATCATTTGATATCCTACAATGTACCTTACATATTTATTTTGCTGATTTTCTAATGCAAATTGGTGACAGCTTTGCAGGAGACAACCAGGATTTTATGAAGGAGGGGTTGTGATGCATGTGTCCCTGGGATTGTTGAAGCAAAATCCCATGTAGAGGGATCTGAGGTCCTCACCCAGAAAAACTCACAGTTTTAGACAGCAAATGGTGCATTCTGAGGCATATTTGAACTTTAAATTAGGTCTAATATAACTACTTTTGAATTAGCCTTAAAAAGTGCAATATGACTTTAAATCATGCACTTTAAACATCTATAAGCAGAATTGTTTCATGAGTAACCCCACCTCCCCTCCCTTGAGGCTTCCCTGCAATTCAGCTGCCCCTCCCTTCATCACCCAGTAACCTTGAATTGCTTTGTTTTGTTTTCACTAAAATTGAATGTCATACTTAAAGCCATTGAAGACTCACCCCGAACCGCGTGCGGCCATCTGCAAAAGTTAACTTTCTGCTGCTTGCAAGTGACCTTTTTGTTTGTGTCGCTACAAAATGCAGACAGTACAGTAATGAAATGTGATACCTTGTTATCTTTAGCTGGACCTGAGATATCCATCGCTGTATTGTTTGTACAGTGTGCTGTGGTCATTGACCGCAGCTGTATGTACTGACTGAACACTAGTGTCTAATTACCGATGGTAGCAAGCTGTGTGTGTATTTTCTGGAATTGATAGTGGTGTCTAACACTTCTGTTACCCCTCATTCGAAACTAGGTCAGATTACCGGCATTAGACGTTTCTTTTTGCGC
>KN884788.1:139063-158787 GCA_000934455.1 Apostichopus parvimensis
TTGGGGGGGGGGGACTAGAAAAGGTGCAAAGTAGACAAATTTATTCAGAATAGAATTATAAAAAGGATCCAAAACAGGAACCAGCCAGAGGAAAAGGGAGCTGATATCACTGAGGGATTGGTGGCAGCTCTGGCAAAACCACTCTCCCAAGAGAAACTCAACACGAAAAATTTGTTTGATTTGTTATTATATGAATTGTCTATAATGAAAATACCATAAGTCATATAGCTGCTATTAACCACTATCCACTAAGGAGCCCGGCCATGGAATTTATCGTCGGTGTCGGGTAATAGAAATCAGATCTGAAAGAGTTGTCCATTATTAGATCTTTGTGTACACTGTTCAAGAATGGCTTGAAGGGAACACAAGATCAAAGCTTACCGTCAGTATGGAAACGCGTAAGGGCCGCAGAAGTGTTAATATATCTTTACGGAAATGAAAAGCGAATGCATGTTCAACTCCTTGAATTCGATTTGGAACTTTTAACTGTACATGTACGTATGCTATACAGTAATGAATATACTGTAATAATGTACTGTAATGAATAAACATTCACATTAATAGAACATTCACGAGAACAAATATCATCTGAGAAGTTTATCTGACAATTTATAATCCGATCTTTTGAACTACTGATTATTAGATTTTAAAACATATATAGGAATATATATAGGATATAATATATGTATTTATATATATATATATACTTGCTACATATATATAGTATAGTTATATATATATATACTTGCTACATATATAGAACAAAAAAACTTGTCATTAATACGGATCCTTTATCGTCTCACGTTTTCAAACCTTATGAGTTTATAATGGAAAAAGAACTCCCTGAATGAAGATGTAGACTTCTAGTCATTTGAAATGAGCTTCGTTACCGACAGAAGAAATAAGTTATTCCAATAACTTAGAATGACAGAAAACGTATTGACGAGCGGTAATAACCGGAAAACGTTAATAACTCTGAAAACAATCGTTCTACATACTCATTAGGCTATCAGTTTTACAACGGCCTGTCAAATTTGTGGAATTGTCCTTTGACTCATTAAGTTGGAATTCTTTATACAAAATAAAATATGAATAAATATATAAATATTGTAAAGATATTTTGTGAAAATGCTGTGCAAAACAACTTGTAAATTTTTCAATCCTTTTGTATGATTTTGCAGTCTACACAGGAGGCAAACGTTTTTTTTCATAAAATGTCACGCTTTGCATGGATAGTGTATCTGTGATGGCTTTTCTGAACATCCGTCAGTATGGTATGATTGCAACATTGTCGCTTTCAGTTACGTCAGATGCAGATACTGCAGTAAGGGTTAAGCCCACTGATCTCTACACAAGCCAGTTGAAAAGCATATGAAAAGCAGGCGCGCGTAGCGAGGAATTTGCCAAGGGAGGGGCGAAACTGTAGGCAAACTATCAGAGCCGTAGATAAGGCATTGCAAACTGTCTAAGCGTAGCGCCACCATAAGTTGGCGCGAAGCGTACAAGAAAATTTTGGCTGAAAATGCCTCCCAGATTGCAGGAAATGGCACTTCCGCAGGCCTTATAAGTTGCATCTTAGCATTTTCTGTTTTGAAATAAGTAGCGATATCATAAAAAAAAAAAAAAAAATGCTCTAGGGGGAGGCTACGCGCCTGATGAAAAGCCAGTTGTTTATTTCTGCTGGTAATGTATAGGTTATTGTTGTGCTTTGCGATTGTTGGTCAAGTTATAAAAGAAAAAATGAAACAAATAAATATTTCATTGCACCACGTTGCATCAGCAATTTGAAAGCATATAAACATGTGTTTTAGTAGGCCTGGTGTAGTTGTACTTTTGCCTTCTGAAGAGTTAGTCGAATTTCTTGGACGAATCCTCCATCATTATTCCCTCAGGTGTGCAGAACTCGAGATTACTTTTTTATTTTTATGGCTATCAATTCGACAGTTGCTTTAGCAAGTAACAGCGAGCGGAATCCTGCCGTCCATATAAACGACTGTCATCCCAAGACTAAACATAGCCCTACTTACTTTACCCATGTCATACACATGTGCTAACGTGGAAAGAATCCGGACGATTTTGTATTTGTACGAGTAACTCACACCTAACTGTGGTGGACCACTGAGTACTGTCACTGTGTTGAAATTTCCTGGTTTTCACTCAGAATCTGTAGAGCAGAAGCGGTAGAAAATGTCGGTTAGCCTTACAATCAATAAGGGTAATCCACCCGTTGGTAAGTGGAAGCAGAAATGATGAATTAATTATTCTTATTTGTTTTAATCACTTTTTGTTTACGTTGCAATCTTGCTTCTGTCAGGCTACATGTATGATATAGACATATGCCTATGACAAACTGTACGCACCTGGGAACCATTCACTGGCGCTGCTACGAAGTATGATATGGGAAATTATAGTTGTTCTCAATTTACTGTATTGTTGAGAGCGCCTCATTTCACCTTAATACTAACGAGAACTTACTCGTTAGACTACTCCTTAGAAGGCGTAGTTGCTAGTAGAAAGTGGCCTGCCTAGCAATAGCATGGGCCTAATTTACACATATTTGTCTTACCTTGACATGAGGCTTGACTAACCTAGACTAGAGCTGCTGAACTTGAATTACCTTAGTGCCAGTGACATAAAGACAAAGAAGTCTAGCCATAAGGTTAGTGTGAATGCCATTAGTTTGGGTGAGTTAATATGAGTACTAGTCATTGTTATGGTAGTGCCATTTGGTTAGTGTAAGTTGGTATCAGTTATTGTGAATGTCGGAATAACATAAATGTTAGGTTATGTTATGCTTGTTAGGTGGGAGTTATACCTAAACACCTGGGAGATGAGAGGTGCACATTTTGCTTATATTTAACCAACTGTCACTCGAATAAGCATTACTCTAACTTAGTACTTATTTAGCCTATTGTCAGTAATATATAAGCAATATTACACCAGTGCTTATTTACCTGATTTTTGTGATTTCACTTTCTACTAGATTAAATTCTCATGCAATACATCAACATAAATTTAATCCTCCTTGATTGTGGTGAGATTCATGAATTAAGCAAGTATGCCATCCTTATTGAACTGAGGAGCAGGCAGATAGCCACAACCTAATTTTAAGGAGTGGACACAAACTTAGCTTTGGCAGTCTAGGAAAGATGATAAATTTCCAGGTGCAGCATGATAGTTTCATTCCTGATTTTCTGCTTTTCTCTCCCTGCTAGCTGCATTGCTTGCCATCGAGCATTTAGATGGAAGTGTGACAGCTAATGTTGAACCGGGAAAGGCAACCAGCCTCAAGCTCTCTGAGTAAGTGACGATCTCTAAACAAGAAAAGTGAACTGTATGCCACATGTGTAACCCTATGTATTGTGTACAGTAGTCCAAAATAGCCTCAGGGATTCAAGATTCTACTCACTAGTGATGACTTTTAAATTCTGATATTCAAGGGATATATATGAAAGGAATACCTGTGAGTATTTTTAAAGAGGATAATGATGACCATGATGTACATGAATAGCTTTTTTCTTTTTTTCATGGAACACATAACAAAGCCTGATGAATAATTGTAACACTGTTGTTCATTCTAGATCTTGTATGTTTTCACACTATGTCTCTCTATATCTATGTTTGACATATCTGACATTTGGTCATATCAAATTAATTCCTGGTCACAATAGAAAGTGATAAACAAATGTTGATGGTTTTAAAACATATTTAATTTTTTCTGTTCCGGCCACCAGTGACCTCACATTCACCACTCCAGTTGCTATATGCCGTTACCTAGCTAGGCTTGCACCCTCCAGTGGTCTCTATGGAAACAACATTCTTGAAGCAACAGAGGTAATTAAACCATTAGTTTCAGATGTTAGTTCTGTATGTAGTTTATTAAAGAATTAGTAACAACTCATTATATCTCTATTTAAAGCAGCTTCTGCACTCCTTTACTATGATTTACTCAACCTCATTGACCCCATGAAATAACGATATACATAACTAGCTTATCTATTCAAATCTAACTTCAAATGGTGGTATAAAAGTAAAAAAATTTACAACTTTGAACATTGTTTTTCCCAAGATATTTTCCTTAAGGATCGCAATAAACCCCGCCCATAATATGAATATTTAATTTCTATCAACGTCATTGAATAACGAGGTAAATAATTTTCACTTTGCCGGCATTGAAGAAGGCTCAGCGGAATCAACTCATCTGGTTACATGATTTACATCGGGCATCTTGAGTGGAGTCTATGGGATGGGTTTTACTTTGTTTTCTTTTATTTTTGCTTTTAATACCTGTAGATTGATCACTGGTTGGAGTATAGTGTCAATCGCCTTGGCAACCCAACAGAGTTCAAAGATGCTGTTAATGATCTTGACCATATATTGGGACCGCGTACCTACTTGGTGGCACATGGTTTGACGATTGCAGACTTAGCAGTGTGGGGAGCATTGAGAGGTACATATTGAATGATGGAAGTTATCCCAAATATAAGGTTTTTTATGTGATCAATCCTGTACTGTATTAGAAGTGCAATTCAGATGTCTCCTGCTTTGCAACAACTTGAGAAGTTGCATGTCTCTTTTTGTCCAGAAGCATTGGAGCAAAAGGAGCAAAATACACAGCAACATATGAGTCTTTTGTATGTCTTCAAAATATAGTTGAGGTTTTCAGAATGAAGATCATAGCCAGAGATGGGTTTTTTTTTTGACACTTGTTGCAACAGAATGTCTGACAGATTTGATGAATTCATTTCAGTCCTGAATCTCCTACTATACCCTATCTGGATAACTTACAATGCAATTGGCAAAAACCTAAGATATTTCAATAAATTATATACTCACTTTAATATGCAGGCAACCTTTTCACATTTTTATTGTTACCTGTTGGAAGTATGCAAATTGTTGCAAATGTCAAAAGAATGTCCCTAATGCTTTTCATAATGCTTTAATTTCAAAATTTAGTGGAATTCCAAATCCATTTGTGTTTTCTCAATAACCTCAATGCTCTTTGTTTTCCAGCAAACCCTAGTTGGTCATCAAAGAATGACAGCAATGTCAATTTGTCGAGATGGTATAACTTCTTGGACTCGCAGGAGAAGTTTCAAAAGGTTTCCTGTCTTTTGCCAAAGAAAGAGGAGAAACAAGGATCAGTAAGTTAGATTCTTCAGATGAAGGATTTTTTGGTTTTTTTTAGAAAAAAGGACACATTCTTTCCAAGGAGAGGAATTAGGTTCTTATGGGCAGGTAAATACCATACTGAATAGCAAAAAGAAAATATTCACACTAACGAGTATTTGTCAATCAAACCTTTCTTTACATCGTGATAAATAGATGTTGCATTTGTTTGAACATTTCAAATTACTGAGTAATACCAGTTTGTACTACAAACACTGTTTTCATATCATTTTTTTTATATCCTCAATAAATTGATAAGTTATGAAATATAATCTATGAATAAAGTAAATAATGAAATGGTCAGTATGTAAAATAAGCAAAATATTGAAAAATAAAGCAAACATTTGTTTGTTTCTTTCATGCTCCTATGTAAAATGTCCTGTAAATGTCGTCAATTGACAATTGTAATTGCTCAATTTAATAACTTGTTCCACAAATACCCAAAAAACAACAACATTTGCATGAGAATACTTCTTGAGGCAGGAGAATAAATTGAAGCAAAGTCATTAATTAAAAATGATGTAAAAATACATTTCGGATTATTTACATTTCTCACCAGACAAAAACTTCCGATGTTGGGACTTTCATTGAGCTGCCAGGGGCTAAGATGGGCGAGGTAGTGGTGAGATTTCCACCAGAGGCCAGTGGGTGAGTCATAAAATTGGTGTACCATGGCGTCACCCTTTCCATTGGTCATTAAAAGTCCACTAAAGCCTTGAAATTGTTAGTTTAATATTATATATGAACCGGTTTTGCTCTTAACCCTATTTTCCCAACAGCAAAGAGGAACTCTGTGTTTTCTTTTGTAAAATTATTTACTTACACTTGTTTTTGTATAAAGTAGAGAGAGAAAAAATAGGAAAGTACTCTCTGGCATGAACCAGTTCATGAATTTTGTAGATGCTTTTCAGAGCTCCCTAGTAGTGTTCAAACGATTATGCATAACAGAAAATACCGATTACCGATTATTTTTTTCAAAATCGTACCGATTCCGATTCCGATTATTTGAAAATGAGAAAATATCCCGTTTATACGAAATCGGCAATAAAGTTCGTGATAGAAACAATTATTGTTGTGATTTTCCTCTGTTTCCTTTTGCTTCGTTGTAATACAAGGCTCTTAGGTATCCTTTTGTAAGTACCAAATTACCTCTGGAGTTTCTCGGAAAGAAAAAAAAAGTTTTTTTTTAAATTTCCAAAATACAAAAAAATGACATCCTACCTAGTCAGCACTGTGCTAAGCGAATGGCCTAAACACCTCGACGTGAATGTCACCTGTTAATGGCTTGAAATGGGCTAAGAATAGTTACTTAAAATATCCATCTCAAAAAGTATCTCAGACAAACCATCCATCTTCAATCTTTACCAAAGTGTAAATTTTAATTACATATTGCCTTCATTCCGTCAGTATTTTGTAATTATTTTCAGTATTATACCGTTTATGAACAAATAGAAATGTTACGAACTTGAAGTTAAGCATACCTATTCGTTACGTATTTAACTCCATTCAGGTTCAATTAGAAAATGTAAGCTTAGGCCAATCAAACTGAAAAGCAAATTGTACCATCGTAACTTCTTTAAAATTACTGTAAAATGTTACCAGATTGATGTAAAGAAATAATAACAACTAGAAACTACTCCAATATAAAATATAACATTCCCTCTATAAGATATGGCACATACCTTCCAAACAAATGCCGATTTCCAGCAAATTGAAAGTTGTAAACTAAGCTACGCATTTTTTTTTTGCAAACCGATGGTTAGGCTACATTTCCCATTGACTTAGTGTGGTTGTTAGGCTAACATGTGGTCGAAGATTGCAGTTTACATGGATATTTTTATTTTTTATTTGCGACACAACTAGAGCGAATAAACAGATGGCAAGGTTAGATTTCCATGCAGTTGAATTAGTGTGAAGTAAGGCTACCATGTGGTCGGAGATTTGTGGGGATTTTAGGTTATTTTCGCTGGTACTGAAATTGCTTCGTGAAGGCCGTAATTTGCCAGTCACTCTGCGGGAAATTCCCGGTGATTGTGCGCGACCCTCCCGCACTGTTTCAAATTTGATGCGGGATGTGAGAACTGTTTGCGCGATTCGCGCTGCAACTGCAATTCCTAATTCGCGAAATTGGTATTGCTGCCATGCTTACTGTGCCGAGAAATATGAAGTCACTAACCACGAGGGAAGCAAAATCGGCGACCCTGGCAGCCTAATTTGATGAAATTACATTGTGAAAGACGTATAGAGGGTGTCTTTATTTTAATATTTCGTAGTAAGAACAAACCTAATACATCAGTTGATATTTTCAACTTCCATGTTTTTGAATAATGATAATCGGTATGACATAACTGGTATTCCACGTAATTTTTACCGATTCCGATTATGTTCCGATTATGCAATAATCGGGCCGATTCCGATTCCGATTAGGTTAATCGTTTGAACACTACTCCCTAGTGATGCAAGGCCACAGAAATATCGACTTGAGTTTGCATGTTCAAACTTTACTGGCCCTTTTTTGTGTGTTTTACTTGCTATGGTAGAGTTATTGAGAAAATAGTTCAAACTTTGTGTGAGTGGATTGTGGGGAAGGATGGGGAGGGAGGCGGGGGGGGGGGGTGAGCAAGGAAAAGAGAGGAGACTGTGATAGAGCTATTATTTGGTGTAACTCATTTTCATAATCAGTATAATTATTCTTAGTCCATTTCTTACAATGTTTAATATTTTCCCAGATACCTTCATATTGGTCATGCTAAAGCTGCTCTTTTGAACCAATATTACCAGCAAGCATTTAAAGGTAAACTCATTATGAGGTTTGATGACACCAATCCAGCTAAAGAAAGCAGCGAGTTTGAACAGGTCAGTTTCTATTTTGGTTTATCGTCGTTTGCAGTTGTGACACAAGAATGCTTTAATGTAGTATTATCGATTTATTGTAAATTGCAATATTGCCATTGATAGTAAACCTCAAATGTCTTCACGTAATACTTAACGTATGGAACATTACAGATGAGATGTTTGCTTTGTATTATCGTAGTCAATCGGCAGGTCAATCACGAGCCTAGTTTGTGGAAAGCCGTTTCACCATTTTGATGTTTATTTAGTGTGTGTATTTTCTCCCTGAGTTTCTTCTCCAAAGCTATGTAAGAAAATAAAATGGAGTATTTTATATGAGACAAGGAAAGCATTTGAACGTATCACCATTTTGTATCCGTTCCTTATCCAGGTTATCTTAGAAGATTTGAAGCTACTTGACATCAAACCAGATTTATTCACTCATACCTCGGATCATTTTGATCGAATGATAACCATTGCAGAGGACTTGATCAAGTCGAGCAAGGCATATGTGGATGACACAGATCCTGAGGAAATGAAGAGACAGAGAGATCTGAGAGAAGAATCAAAGAACAGAAATAACTGTTAGTATATTATGGCGTTCGATTTTACTAAGTAATAAACTTCAGTTACCAAAGCAAATCTGTGTAGCCGTCTAGAAACTTGCTTATTGGATCATGACAACTGTAGATGCAGGTTTTGTTTCGCTCTACTAGACTTACATCAGTTACTGAACCATATTTTCTGATCTTGGAACTGTTGTTTGATTACATCAATTGTCATTGGTTGGTTTAATAAGCTACATTCAGAATTTTCATGAAGTAACAACTACCTGGTCTTGCCATCAACTGTCCAAGTTGCACATAAAAAGGCTATGTATAAGTTGGTTAGCTGAGAAAATGGCTTTATAACCCTCTGTGGGTGAGGGTGGGGTTATCGGAGGTATATCCTGGGTTCAAAAAGTACCTGCTCGGATGCTCATTTGTGACATTGCATACACACCGGTCTATATGAAGATCAATTTATCAGGGTATTTCTGTCAAAGCTGACTTTTGTTTCCAAATGTTGAATGAGATGATCAAGATTTTCCCATCGTTATAAGAAAGTTCTAAAAGGACATTGCCCTTGGATTTTGTTTTTGAAGAATTGTCATGAGAAAGGAAGTGTTTGGTGCTGGTGACTTTCGAATGATAAGGAAACTCACCCGATTGGTGTAGAAACATCAATGCAGAAATCACCTTCCTTCTTTTCATTTCAGCGGTTGAGAAAAATCTACAGCTCTGGAGTGAGATGAAGAAAGGGTCAGAGGTCGGCCAGAAGTGTGCCTTACGAATGAAAATGGACATGAAGAGTAATAATGGGTGTATGAGAGATCCAACCATCTACAGGTGTAAGCTGGAGGCTCACGTACGGTGTGGAGACAAATACAAGTATGTTTAAGAATTTTTACAGTTGTTGCAATCATTTAAAGGATATTACAAAAGGTTGACTGTAGATACAAAAATTAATTTGTATTTTCCATTTATAATGTACTAAGTTTCTGGAATGCCTCTTGTAATTAAAGCTAACTTGCCTCTCAAGTTCAGGTCTACTTGTTACTGTTAATCCAATGTGTTTATTGTTAGTCTTATGATTCGTAAATAAAAATGTTCTTTAAATTTCATTTAAAAAAACAGCACCCTTGATTGACATTCGACACCATTTGTTCTGGACAAATTTCTAAAGCATTATTGACATGTTGGTAGAGACCATAAAAATGTTTCCTGTTAAGTTTTGTGTTGCATCTGATTAACTGACCTAATGTTCGCCAGACTAAGAAGCTCATCTGCTTTAATTGATTAGCTTCCGATATTTAATTGGTATTAAATCTACTGGTTTGATAAAAAATTAATCTTTAAAGTGTCGACAACATATCAGATTTAATTTGTGCGTACAGTCATCCGTCAATGTGGGCTGCACAACCTGTTTGAACTAGAGATTGTGCATAATAGCCATATCACAGAACAGAAATGAAATGGATTTTCTGTTTGTAATATATTGGGAACACAACACACCCATAAAATTGAAACCGGCAATCATACCTGTATAGAATACGACCACAAACTTTTCTTCCCGCAGGGCGTATCCTACCTACGACTTTGCATGCCCCATCGTAGACAGTTTAGAGGGAGTGACCCACGCACTCAGGACAACAGAATACCACGACAGAGATGATCAATATTACTTCATCCTGGATGCTCTGAAGATGAGGAAGCCACACATCTGGGAGTACAGCAGGCTCAACCTTCAACACACAGTCCTCTCCAAACGGAAACTGACGTGGTTTGTGGACGAGAAACTTGTCGAGGGATGGTGAGTTTGTTTTGTCTTCCCAGTGTACATTTTCTTGTTGTATGAGTTTTGGGGATCATTGTCTGGATTTACTTAAAAAACATGATACTTTAAAAAACCAGGCAAGAATGTTTTCTTACTTTCTGTCTCTTTCTACAGTACTTAAAAAAATGTCACATTTGCAAGGTTTGCTGAAAGAACTAGAAAAATTTAAAAACAATAGTTTCAGACAATAGTTTCAGCCCTCTGAGTTTCAATGAGTTGCAGCAAAGGTATAGTTAGTAACCATATCAAGCTCAGAATATCTGATTCTTTTAGCATTAAACATGAAAGATGATAGTTTTCTCCAACAATATATGCGATGGCTCATTGATGTAACTGTAACGTCCGATGGGGGCTGAGTCTTCCCAAATCTAACTCCAGATTCATCAGCAGTTTTTTTTTACAGTACTTTACAACACTAGAGATGTATTCTTATGTAATGTTGCATTTCAAATAAATGACAAAAATTCTATTTTACTGCTCAGTAACAAAATCACAATAAAAATATTGAAGAAGGGGCTTGGTCTAATGTGCATTGAATGCAATTTAGTCCATGTGTGTTTGACCAGTCAACAAAGACACAAAGGATTGAGGAAAGGAGTTGGTCAAGAAGTCTGCTTTTTTCTATTCTCCGTTAACTTTTTTTTTGCATTGAATCAATTTTATTTAACCTTCAAGTTGTGAGGATGATGTGAAATCAGAAATGCAGACAGCCATTTGTGCCACACTTTACAATATTCAGAGTAAACAGTTCTTCAGAGTAAACAGTTCAATATTCAGAGTAGGCAGTTCTTCCATATGATCTGTGACTTTTTACTTTTTTTTTGTGATAGGAATGATCCACGTTTTCCAACTGTTAGAGGAGTTATAAGAAGGGGCATGACAATAGAAGGACTGAAGCAGTTTATTGCAGCTCAGGTAGGTATGATACAGTGTATTGTGTTTCAGGAGTTGCTAAAGTTTTGATTTACATTCGGATATGAGGTGGGGAGGGAGGGGGAGGGGGGCAGTAATTTTAATCTGTTGCTATTGGTCTTACCTACCCACACATTCAGAAATGCAACAAGTAGACCCCAGTAATGAAAGATGGTGTATGTTTCCTCCAGAGGGAGGGGATGGGTACTGGGATAGAAATAGGGGAAGAGATAGGGGACCTCCCCCCTTATCCCCCAATGTTGTTACTAGATTTGCTCTAACTTTAGCACTAGGAAGGTGCAATCAGTAGATGAATGTAGTGAAAGGATTTGTGAGAGCTGTGTAGTGTATCTTTCATACTCAAAAGTAGAAATCCTGTCATACATGAACATTGAGAGGCATACAGCATAATAATCGTAATCTTTATACTCACAACTCTGGGTCTCTAACTATTCATTAAAGACACCGCACCACTAATCCAAAAATCCTCTCGTTCCTTACTGATTAGTCACTACCCAAAGTTTGTACGATCCCCTGGGTTCCTCAAGTGTAAATCATAAGTGAAGTGCAGTTGTAATAGCCATCCCTCCAGTTATAAAGTTTGAGAAATAAATACAAAATGGTCGTCATTTCATCATCCAGGGATCATCGAGGGCTGTTGTCATGATGGAGTGGGACAAGATCTGGAGCTTCAATCGAAAGGTCATTGACCCCATCATTCCTCGTTATAATGGAGTAGTAGATAAAGATGCCGTTCCGGTCACCGTTAGCGGTGTTAAAGTGGACTCCAAAGATGTTCCCAAACATGCAAAGGTACATTTATTTATAAATCTCATTTAGCTTGTCCCTCACATCTGCCGATCCTATTCAAGGTAGATATAAATTTTCAGACTTAGTAGTAGCTCATCTTGCAACAGCTTCCTGGATTATCATTCTTATCTGTGAGCGACGTTCTGTCCTCAAGTATATCTTCAAATATGTATTGTCAAATTAAAGCCATACTGATTTTGTATTTGTTGCAGTTTTGGTGTCCATGTATCAAGTGTATTTTATGCTGTTTAAATTGAAAGCCATTCATGCCGTTATCACAGTGGTCAATATTCTCACAATGTCAAAGGACAAGGAAAGGGAAGCCTGGATGGATTTCACTATTAAACAATTTTTAACTCAACTAGTTGAGCTATTGTCATGGCAATGCGTCTGTCTGTCTGGCCGTCTGTCCGTCAACAATTGCTCAAAGGCCTGCTGTTTGCAGGTTCTTTGATGAATCCTCATCAAACTTTGTCAGTTTGTAGCAGATATCAAGATCTTGAGAAAAATGGAGACAGGTTGTAGGTCAAAGGTCATTTGGGGTCAAGAGAGGTCAAAAAGTGAAATCACAAAAAAGCCTACTCCTCCTAGTGTTAATGTTGGATTTTCATGAAAGTCATCCATAGTGTTCAGTATATGATAGGTCATCAAAGTTGTACTTTATTTACATGTCAAAGATCATTTGGGGTCACAAGGGGTCAAAATGTAAAATTCATTCAGGAGCCTATGGGGTTTGTA
This sequence comes from Apostichopus parvimensis, assembly GCA_000934455.1. NCBI lineage: Eukaryota > Metazoa > Echinodermata > Holothuroidea > Aspidochirotida > Stichopodidae > Apostichopus > Apostichopus parvimensis. The sequence goes on from KN884788.1 coordinate 151,901, forward strand.
TAATGTTTTTGACTATGTGCAACATAGTTCTTGAAGGGTGCCAACATCTGTGCTTGCATCAGTTTGGGTTGCCAGGAAAATGAAAAATATAAGTTAAGTACAAATGGAAAGAACCTTTATAATGGACGGAAAATACTGTGAATATTAACGATATGAACATGAAAGTGTCAAGGATTGTATTTAAACATCGTTTTATGTAAAGAAATCAGTAAATGCTTTTGCAGAGCCTTGAGAGATTTATAGTAGTTGAGCTACAATGTCATTGACATTCTAGTTACATTTGTTCAACAAAAAAAGTACTCCAAAATTTACAAAGGGGGGGGGGCAGGGGAATCTTTGGTTTTATGAGAATGTGAGATCAAGTAAATGGAACTTGATTAGAACAACAGGAGATAATAAGTTAATCAATGCACAAAATGTGGGTCCTGGTTTTTTTCTTCAAAATATTTGTCTATTAAACAGTACAGGCTAATACTGATAGAATAATAATTAGTGTTCGACAGATTATATGATAATCCGTTACCACCGATTACCGATTAGTTCATGTGACAATCGGGCCGATTATCAATTATTTCATCGTTTACAATAAAATACAATCCTTTATGTGGATTGTACTAATCGGTTCCGCGTAATCGGTAGTGCAATGGATTTTGCCAATGCCGATTATTTACCGATTGTCTGATAATCGGCCCGATGCCGATTATCTAAACGATTATCGGTCGAACACTAATAATAATCATTTGGAATGATCGTAATTATTTGAATCTCTTTTATCTTTTCATAGTAAAGCTTTCTACAATAGTGAATTTGAAAGTGTTTTATTTGTTAAAGATCTGCAAATATTGAAACACAATCCCTGATAAAGTTGTTTCATCAGTTTACTGAATATTATTAATAATAATAATAATAATGCAGCACATACTCCAGACCTGCTAGAATTTTGGGTCGAGACCCTGAGACATTATGAGCATTACTGTGGGTTGTTGTATTATTGTACCTGTCTCCCAAAGTACAGTTGTCTAATACTCCGTTCCCCTTCATAGAACAACGCAATCGGTAACAAGAAGGTCTGGTACAGCGACAAGGTGTTTGTGGACCAAGCCGACGCAGTACTATTCAATGAAGGAGAAATTGTTACTTTCATCAATTGGGGGAATCTTATCATTCAGAAGATAAACAAGTATGTCACAGAATTGTTTAATGTGTTTAAAATCCCCCACCCCCCACCCCCCCCCACTAGAGCAAGTAAAAGGTTTCATGTCCTAAAGCACCGCGACATAACAAAATGACTGCTCCCAGACACAGCTTTTAAGCGAGCTGTATATCCAAAAACTAATCAAGAATTTCCTTAGCGGTTTGAGGCAGTTGTTCTTCACATAGATCTCAGTCGTACAAGGTTAAAGGCGATAGGTGGGTTTGTATCTCCTGGAAATGCTCCAGTACCTCAATCATAGCAGATAAGGAAAGACATTGGGTATTTAATTTAATGTTATGCAAAAATGTATCTGAATACATTATGTTTGAGAACCTGAGAATGGTCAGCATGTTTGTTGTATTTAATTTGATTTATATTTAATATTATACAAATAATGAATGGTTATGAGTGCAATAGTGCAAATATTTCATGAGTTGAAAGATGGAATGTTCCATTCAACGAGGCGCAGCCGAGTTGAATGGAACAAATTACATCTTTCAACGAATGAAATATTTGCACTATTGCACGAATGGAAACCATTCATTATTTGTTTTATACAACACCTTATATAATTGGATGTAAAATGCACTCATGCAACATATTGTTTTGAACAGACAGGTTTCTCTGCTCATCTCTTACCATTGAAAAAAGTGCTATCAAAAAAGTATAACGCATGGTTCTATTTCATAGAGTGCAATAGAGCGGATTTTGCATGCAATCGACGAGCAATTGACCAATCAAATGGCAGGAATATAAGTAGGTGTTGTATAATAATATATATTTAATTTGAAGACTTGTCATTCTCTTCATTTGTATTTCCAGGGATGGCTCTGGAAAAGTGATTTCCATGACTGCTGATCTGAATCTTGAAAATGAGGTAAGCTCTGACTGGTTTTATTACATTTTTTTTCTTTGGAAGAGGAGTAGGGGATGGGTTGTATTCTCCATAAAAATGTACTTTTATTTTTACTTTCATGTATATTTGTGAATGAAAGATAATATCAATGTAAAATTGACCCTTTAAGCCTGTAACCGTAGAAAAAAATACAAAAGCCAGTGATAGTAGTTTATTATGACAAGGACAACAGAATGATAGATGTGTTCAAAAGAAGTAAGATACCAGAAATTACACCAGTTGACCAACTAGCCACAAGAAAGATGGTGATGTGTTCCCAAAATTTAATAAAAAATTATTTTGGAAAATGTAGGATCAAAGGAGATCAAATTAATACAATTGTTCATACCATCTAGTGTTTCTCCTCTCCTTTGTTAATGCAGGATTACAGAAAGACGACGAAAATTACTTGGTTGGCCGAGACGGGAAACGCGCCATTCGTACCGACCACGTTAGTCTATTTTGACGATCTGATCTCCAAAGGAATACTTGGCAAAGACGAAGATTTCAAACAGTTCGTCAACAAAAATTCGAGAGTGAGTCAATGAGTTTGCTTTATCTGTCAGTAAATGTGTGTCTTGCCTCTGCTTGTTTAATCCATATATCTATCACATGACTAGCGTGAGATATTAATGCTGTATTTGATATAGGGTTAAGGATGAAGTGGTCAAGTGTCTTATTTGTTTTGTATTATTGTAGCATGAGACTGCAGTCCTAGGAGATCCAGAACTGGCCTCTCTGAAGAAAGGAGAAATCATCCAAATGCAACGAAAAGGATACTTCATATGTGACCAGGCGTATGCTCCAGCCAGGTAATAAAGATAGGAATGAAATATGGCATGATTGAAATCCTGTAATTGCACAGTTTCCAAATAACTTATACTCCTTCCAGAAGAGAAACTGCAAATACTGTTACAAATATCAAAGTCAAATGTCCCACTGTTCTTTAATGTTTAAACCATCCCCCACCCCCCCCCCACCTCCACAGATCCAATCCTTTTCCGCTACAATCGAAGGTGGTGCTTTTATTTTTTTGAGTTCTTGGTTTATTCATGTTTATTTCAAAGCGATTCTCTTTCCTTTTTCTCCATTAGTCGTCACACAAGCAGAACCAGTCCATGCATATTGTTCAACATACCTGACGGTAAAAAGACAACCAGCACAACGAGTGACAGCACAAAGAATGCTCCTCAGGTAATAGTCCGCCGCCTCGATGCGATTCTTGGTCATTTCACGATTAGTGGATTGACCAATGACCATGCAGTCCCTTTTTTTTGGGGGTTATCAACACTTACAGATAGCTTAGAACAGTTTGCAAGCTAATTTCTGGAACTCTCAATTGTTAGCATAATCGTTTAGGGTACCTTACTTTACGATAATTGAGCTTAGTCCTGTCAGCTAAATATGACTGCATTCACTCACAACAGGAATGAGAGACAAAGATTTGACATAACCGTATTTGACCATCCAAAGATATTTGATTTCTTTAATACACTAACATGACTATATTTCAGAGTTATTGAAAGTCACTGAGATAAGAAAGATAAGACAGAAGGGTGGATATATATGTGGATATATATGTGGATATATATCCCTGCTTACAGATCGTAGTAGATCTGTTTCATGTAAGTTGGTTTCCTTCTCACCAATTTCTCTTTCCGTTTACTCGCAGGAAGCAAGCAAGAGTAAGAAAGGCAAGAACAAGGGTGGATCAAGTGACTCAGCAGTTCCTACTACCACTGCCTCTCCACAGGAAGTGGAAGCTGTCATTGCCAGAATAACTGCTCAGGGAGATAGTGTCCGGGACCTAAAGTCAAAGAAAGCAGCAAAGGTGAATATTCTTGGATATCCCTGACGTTAGAAATGCAGAATGTTTTGATTTTTTGTTTTATCTCAGAAAAGTTCAGTCACTGTATTTATTTATTGTTTGATTGATTGATTTTTTATTTAATTTATGTGTGGTTGTAATTCAAATGTTTACTTAATTCAAGAACAGTTTAACACAAAAATTGTCTCAGTGTCATGCGACTACCCTTGTGCAAACAGTGTCTATTTCATGTACCCCCAAGTGTTGCCCAGTGTAGCCCTCCAGTATGGCCTGAAAAAAGCACTACCCAATGAAAAATATGCATTTTTGTATGAAATCTTAAAATTAGTAAAAGGAGACTTTCTCCATCATTTAATTTCTCCCAGGATGAGATAGATCAAGCTGTAAAGGTTCTTTTGTCACTGAAGAGTGATTATAAGAACATGACTGGGGTGGATTACAAGCCAGGTGCTAAGCCACCTAAAACTGACAATCCTGGGCATGGCAACCCTGGGCACGACAACCCTGGGCACGGCAACCCTGGGCATGGCAACCCTGGACACGGCAACCCTGGACATGGCGAAGCAGATGTAGCAGCACTAGTGGAGAAGATAACTGCCCAAGGTGATAAAGTCAGAAGTCTGAAGTCGAGTAAAGCTCCAAAGGTAGCTCACTTTTGATAACCCTTTACAGCTAATATTGTTAGCTTCAAGTACCTGTCCTTAGTCTTAACCTTTTTTTCTTAAGTTTTCAATTTTATTGCGACATAGTGTGATGTCAACATTACCATGTTATTTAGCATGATTCATTCAGTGGTACTCCATGCTAATGTAGGTAGGGTTTTGTTAATCTTTTAAGGATGACAACAGGTTTATATTACAATGGGGGATGGTGGGAGGGGGGGGGGGGGTTTTTGTTGACTGAATTGTGGTTAGGTTGCTGACTGCTCTTTACTAGTTGTGTCATTACTATGTTCTTCAGACTTGTTTTATTGTGTGTTTTTTATTTTATTTTTTCCTTTTTTCATTTCTACTCTCTGCAGGTAGACATTGATGCTGAAGTTAAGATCTTACTGTCCCTGAAGGTTAAATACAAGACTGCCACAGGCGTAGACTACAAACCAGGTGCCAACCCACCAAAGAAAGCAGGTAACCCAGGCCACGGTAACCCTGGACACGGTAACCCTGGACACGGTAACCCTGGACACGGTAACCCAGGAAGCGACAACCCTGGACACGGCAATGCAGCAGCTGATGCCCTTGCTGAAAAAATCAAGGAACAAGGTGATAAAGTCAGGAATTTGAAATCAAAGAAAGCTCCAAAGGTAATTGTGGTCACTGATAAACCAATTATTCATGTAACTGTTGAGTTACCATGTTTAATATATGGCATATATGAGTATTGTCACTGTGGTGCTGATTAACTTATCTTATCACTTTGTTGCTGAGAGATTGATCATCTTGTTTTCCAAGACTAGCAATGAGTCGGAAAAACTTTAAAATCCGACAATTGAATTTTGAGACCCAATAGTTTTGTAAACATTGGTACGAACCATTCTGAACAATAGAGGAACACTTTAAACCTTTGAATGCTGAATATTTCATTCTGTAAGGAGCATAGTGACTTGGAAGATATGTTGAAGTAAGTAAAATAATTTGTGTCGTGTAAGTGATCTGAGCGCAACCCTTTTTCCTCCCCTCCTCGTCCACATTTTTTTCAGGAAGAGGTTGATGCAGAAGTAAAGTCTCTGTTGGATCTGAAGAGCCAGTACAAGACATTGACTGGATCCGATCACCAGCCACCCGGAGCTAAGAAACAGGAAAAGAAAGGAAAGGATAAGAAAGGAAAAGGTAACAATTTCAGCAGAACGTAATTTAGCAGAAAATTGTTTAGCAGAATATGAAGATAACTATAGCAATGGATATGGAATATATAGTCTTGAACAATATCAGAAGGAGTTTGTTTCGTTATAGTGAATACACTGTTGACAGTTTTCCAATAAAAGTTGCAATGTCTCCACTTTTGGTACGATTTAGTGGGATGCTTTGCCAAGAAGTTGAACCCTCGCTATAGAAAAAACAGATGATTTTTTTTTTGTTGAATTTTGTTGAATTTTTTTTTTGGGCCTTTGATCATGATATTTTTGCATCTGAAATATTTCAGGTGGAGAGAAAGAATCAAAACAGAAAAAGGAGGCTGCGGCAGTAGAGGATAGTGGAGGAAAGAAACAGACAAGACTCGGTCTAGAAGCAAAGAAGGAAGAAAATCTCAGTGATTGGTACTCACAGGTAGAGTAAAAAATATTGGCAATGTTCCCATCAGTGACACAGATGAAATAATCAATGATTGCGTTGGCGAGTCCGTGTAAAACATTGACAGTTATTTTTGAGTTTTGGTTTTTTGGAAAAGTTGCGGAATGGAAGTAGTGAGAAACATCTCCACTGGGTTGATGTGTTGTCATTCTGTTCAAGTTGTATTTCCCTAGAGGGTTTAGTGAGACGGTTAAGACGTTTCTAGTCAATTCAGTTCCACTTGATAGGTAACCTGACAGATTCCACGATAATAATTAGCATTATCAATGTACAAGACAGAAGTGATGTTTATATTGTCAAACGTTTCCATTCATGTCAAAGGTCATCATTAAATCTGAAATGATCGAATACTACGACGTCAGCGGCTGTTACGTACTGCGTCCTTGGTCCTTCAGCATCTGGGAGAAAATCACAGCATTCTTTGACGCAGAAATCAAGAAATTAGGCGTTGAAAACTGTTATTTTCCGATGTTTGTCTCCGCCAGTGCCTTAGAGAGGGAGAAGACTCACATTGCAGATTTTGCACCTGAAGTGAGTTGTTTCGATATGTGTGTGTCATCATTTAATTTTGGCCTTTATCAACAAAATAGGTGATTTCACCCCCAGCCCTACAGGACTTGGCATTTTTAATTAAGTCATCCCTGATGGACTGACAGCCCTACAGGACTTAGCAATTTA
>KN884789.1:21309-31575 GCA_000934455.1 Apostichopus parvimensis
TTCATCTTCTCTCTGAGGGCTCTGATATCTTCAACCTTTTTCAAGGACTCATTCTGTTCAGGATGAGGGGGGAAAAAATGTCTTCATAGACCTATTCATTTAATGCCCTCGGTTTTAAACAACAAAATGTAGCTTTAGACAAACTAGATATTTATTGAAATGTCTTCACGACCTCAATACAAGAACAGTAAAGGCTGGCTGAGTATGATCTCTATAATCATTAACCATCTGTGAGGCCATTAAATTCACAAAAGACTTGAAACAAAACAAACATTCTTAACTCTAGGCGGCTATTAACCAGTGGCGGAGCGTCCATACAGTCAGGGGGGGGCGGATGCCCCCCCTGACGGGACTCAAATGGACTGCTGGCGCCCTTTTCAGCTCTTTACCACTTTTTACTTATTCGCGATTATTGACTTTTTTATTGCACTCTCATCTACCTATTGACATTTGTCACATTTTTTTGGTGTAATTTCGCGATGACACCTATTTATTATTCGTTTATCTGCAAATTAGCCAGGCCCGGAAAGGGACATTTCCGGCGATCTAGGGAGTATCTTTACTCAAAAATTTTCTGTACGCTACGCGCCAACCTGTGGTGGTGCTCCGCTAAGATAGTGTCGAAAGCGCCCCTACAGACCATTCTCGCCCCTCCTGACCAATACCCCTAGCTCCGCCACTGCTATTAACATATAAGCAGATCTACACTTGCAACTTGCTTTCAAAACGAACTATAACTCTAGGCACTTGGGTATCTATTGACACATTAGATACACAGACCTTTGAATCCAAAACAATTTAGTTTCAGATACAGTCTGCATCGATTATTCTATTAAATCTGAACATTAGTTCATTCAATTTACCCAGAATGACTCAGATCAACATACCGTTGATATATGTATATGACAACTGTAGCTTTTGATGGTTCCGCAGTTGTCGATCCGTCAAATCTACAAGCCCTCCTATCCACATAGATACATACATGTATATTCAACACTAAATGTAGCGTTACACTACACATTCATTTAATCATTTACATCTAAATACCCTTCTATCCATATTAAAAACAGCCAGCATACTACACCACCCACACCCTCACAATGATATATCCATCTGAAATGTTGTTTTGTGGAGGATATATTAGCTGGCATGGATATATACTTACTATAACAATCAGGTGATTTGACAGACCTACACAACATCAATGTCTTCATGCAGCTTAGCAACAACAGACCCAACAACACAACATCAAAGACAAACTGGTACCTGACAGTTGTATCTTGAAACATTAAAATACATTTTTTTTGTCAAGACTCACTGCTTGTGTATCGTTTTCCTGCTGAAGTTTCTCGCACTCTGCAATCAACGGTGTTTTGTGTTCCTCCCACTGTTTGTGTAGACTTTGCAGTCTCTGTATGCTAGCATCCACCACACTCTGAAGAGAGATGATTAGTGAAGAACAAAGAACACGAAAAAAATATGCCTCCGAGTCTTACCATCCAAGTTCACATCTGGGTTTAACCTTTTTTGGGGTGGGAGGAGGATGGGGAGAGGTCCGGAGAGGTAGAGTGCCAAGTGAGTGCCTCATTGAGTGGTTTACTGTCAAATTTCACAATCATATCTTCCTCCCGAAACAAACTTAGCACATTCTCTAACACGATCATTGTCAAGCCAAAAATTCCAGTTGCAGACAAGATTTTAACTTCTGTTTTGCATACAGTGGTATCTGTATTTCCAGTATTATTTCAAAGGTATTTGATTTTAAGGGCAAAGCAAATTACTGAATAGGTGTAAAGATGGCATTAAGTGTGTAAAGATCAGGCACCCTGTGGTGGACAAGTTCCTCTCAATGACCTAAATGGCTCCACTGGAAAATGTCTACTCACTTGGTGTAATGAAATGTTGCGATGGTTTAATAGTTATCATATTCCAATTCATATAGTCATACTCTGACTGCTTGATATTAACATGTTGACAGCAAAGCCTGCATTAATGAGTGCCATCAACAGACTTGTGAAGTCTGTACAAGAAATCATGCAAAAAACCCTCAAATATCCTCAGAAACACCTAAAACTGTATTCAAAGCTGTAAAAGTTGCTAAGACTATGATCTGCAGGAAGAGCACGGTGCATCTCAAAAACTTGGTTGGAAAAAACAAATGGACAGAACCTAGGGAGTTCAACATTATTCTACAGTTTGGAGACAGCTATTCCATGATCACTATATGGAACACCATAAACAAATCTAGGCTTTCTTGACTTTCATATAATACTAATAATAATCGATAGCAACAAAGAGCAAATGATTACTCGTTGGAATATGAAGTCACAGCTCTACCTTTTCTAGCAACTTAATTTTACCTCTTGTTACACATCAGTGAATGGAGCTATGGATAAGACTTGAAATATTCTACTACTTTAATTTGTAGTTGGAGGAGGTCCTGTGTACAAAAATCTGAGAGAAAGTAGTTAAACTCACAAAAAACATGACGGCACTTTCCTAAACGAGCATTTCCTAGTTTTGTTTCGACCTGGTTTGTTTTGTACCACGATCCCGTATAGGCTGAAGAAATATCTTTTTTTCTTTACCTGAAGTTTGGCAATATTGTTGTCTGCATCGGGTAGTAGATCCATGGTCTTCTTTTTTACTTTGTACAAGTCTTGGTTTGCTTCATACTGTTTCTCTAAATCCTTTTGTTCTTCCTCCAACTGTCAAAAGAATTTCAGAGAGAGAAAAAAAAAAGTTAATTAACAAAAAGGCATATTGGCATAATGCTACTTTACATAACATTGAATGAGTTTATTTGCTGGAAAAAATTGAATTCACTTGTTGGGGAGTATATCCTCTACCAACAAATGACAGCCATCTCAATGTGTCATGGACTCCCCCACATTACCTTTAGCAGCCTTTCTAATTGAATCAAACAGCAAGACATCGTTATCTTCGTTGCTGTTAGGAGAACGGCAAACAGCACCAATAGTTATAACATCACTGGGCCTCTTGGAGTTGTCTGTGGACAACTCGCACCAGACTGAATTTACAAAAGAACCTTGCAACTGAGATTTCTCAACAGTTACAATATCATCCCTAACAAACAGTAAAACTCCCCAACCAATTCCATTCTCAACGCCCATTCCTCTTGCATCGAGACTACAGTCATTGTCATAGCCACTCCCTTAGAAAGGGAAACTGTACAACTGTTCTATTGACACACCCAACTGTACAACTGTTCTATTGACACACCCAACTGTACAACTGTTCTCCTGGTACAGCCAACTGTATGTACAACTGTTCTCCTGGTACAGCCAACTGTACAACTGTTCTCCCAGTACAGCCAACTGTACAACTGTTCTGCTAATACAACTGTACAACTGTTCTCCCAGCACAGCCAACTGTACAACTGTTCTGCTAAGAAGTAAACTATTCTCCTTGACATTCTAAAGCAGGCATGGTTCTACAGAACTGACTTCAAAGAAAGACACTCATCCCTGCTAAGATGCAGCTGTTCATCACAAAACAATAGGATTACAATAGTATTACCTAATGAATAAACATTCATGACAATTCTAAAACACCTCATGTGGATAACCATGCAACAACAGGTAATCTTTGAAATCTTCCATAAAATCTAGCATACACAAAAGAGAAGGAATTTCTTGGAACCTTTAACAATCCAACAGAAGGGAATCCCTTTCATATGATCAGCAAAGCAGAAATGAATGAAATCTTAAGAGGTCTACAGACACCTAGGAAGAACATTGTCCTAATCACTCTGACAGGCATAAGATATCTTGAAAATAGCTGCAACTCAAAATCAAAGATTGACCATTTTACAAGTGCTTTCCTTATTCTAGTTTCATATATGAATAAACATTAGCTAATTATGCACACTGATTATGTAAAGTGACTGCCTACTTTTCTGTTATGTTAATCCTTTGTTTTTACAACCTTTGTTTCAAGGACACTGAACACAGGTTTGTGGCCTAAGGCAATTAAAAAAAAATATTGAATTGTCTTCTTTGAAAAAAAGGAACATCACATTATTCAAATGATATATGTGGCCTTGTAATTAAGGGTTAGGCTTATTAAGGGCTAAAATAAGAAATTTTGATGAGTGCAACACTCTATATCATAGTTTGCACATATTTAATGAGTTTCCCAGATTTGTCAAACCTTCAAATGTGTATATATTGGAAACGAAAAGAGCTTTTCGAAAATTTTCAACAGATTTTGAATGAGATTATCACACACCACAAATGCACTAAATTTGGGGCAAATTGGCTAGGTGTCCATAGACCTTTAAGTATGTACATATCTTTGACCGCCACCAATAACAATAAGGTTCTAGCACTAATTATGGGGAAGCCACATGCCAAATATGAGAACTGCAGAGGTTACCTATCTGGAGATATTCTGTGCAAAAGGATTTCAATTTCTGACCCCTGGTGACCTTAAATGATCTCTGACCTACACCAAATTGTGTAAAAACTTGACACAAAATAAGGCTATTGTACCATGCATATATGACCTCCTTTGATGTTCATGTTCTGGAGATAAAGCATTTTTAAAATTTTTACATTTTGCCCATTCAAGCCACAAATGGTTTATATGTCTCCAAATTTGTTTACAATTTCCCAGTCAGCTTTCTGTTTATGGTCTACTAAATATGTATAAATAATAGTCATCATAAAGTTGAATTTCTCAGTTTCTTCTCTGCTGGACACCTTATGGTCTGTACCATAGTAAATAGCAGTAAAATCCCTCTTTTATACCTTATGAAAGGCACTGTGGCTCCTGACTATCCCCTCCCTCCCCCCTCCTGCCCCTGCTCAATAACTCATGTCCCCCTGCCCCTGTTGGATAACTTAAATTATTATTATTAACAAGGGTGAGTAGTTTTAAATTTTCATTCTTAATTTTTCACAAATTAGAATTTTGCAATACCTCTGTGACACCTGCTTTCAATATTGATAAAAGTTAAAAACACCTTTATCTACTATATACCTTGGTGATTCCTGCTTTGATAACATCTACAAAACCCTGTATCTACCATTCCTCATTGATTCTTGCTTTCAGTATTGATAACAGTTCTCAACACCTCCATCAACCATTCCTTTGTGATTCCTGTTTTTACTAATTCATAACAGTTATAAACACCTTTTATCTACTGCACCTTAGTGATGCCTGCCTTTTGCTTTAAGTTACTGATAATCCTTTATCTACTGCACCTTGGTGTTGCCTGCCTTTTGCTTTAAGTAACTGATACTCTTTTATCTACTGCACCTTGGTGTTGCCTGCCTTTGGCTTTAAGTAACTGATACTCCTTTATCTACTGCACCTCAGTGATGCCTGCCTTTCGCTTTAAGTTACTGATACTCCTTTATCTACTGCACCTCAGTGATGCCTGCCTTTCGCTTTAAGTTACTGATACTCCTTTATATACTGCAGCTCAGTGATGCCTGCTTTTTGCTTTTAGTTACTGATACTGATAACAGTTTTTTATAAACACCAACAGTTACTATACCTCTGTTATTCCTGCTTTATAATTCTTCATATCTATTTCCATCTTTTCCAGTTGACTTGTGAGTTCTCGGAGTTGTTCTCTCAGAGAATTTGCTTCCTCTTCTTGTTGTTGTTTGATTTCCTGTCCAAAAAAAAAGGCATCAGCATTATTAACAATCACCGTTTCAAAATTGCCTTTAACCTGACAATTTAATTTGATAAAATACTGAAAAACCGTGAAAATCCACATTGTTAGAATTAAACTAATGCCACTTTTTTGCACTTTTACTTCCTTAGGACATTCTTTACTTACTCTTTACAGCTCTTGAAATTATTAATTTATTAATGTTTGAAACAAAAACAAAAAACCCAATTTCAGACACATCACATTTATCAACTAAACCAAATGCTAGCAGAAAATAACTACTGCAACGATTGTTGACCCTTAGTTGGTTTGTAAATGAAAGCTGCACATTGTGTTGCGATGTAAATTAACACCATTCTGACCAAACAATATAACATTTCCACTTTCCAGATATTGAAACCTTACACCATTCCGACCAAACAATGTAACAGTTCTACTTTCCAGAAACCTTGCACCATTCCGACCAAACACAAAATAACCTCTCCAGATGATCGGATGCTCCGCAATCAAACTTAGAGATCTATGTGGTTACAAGCGATTGGCCACCACCTATAAGTGAGTTTATTAACTACCATTAATAATTCAATCCTAAAAGTGTTTGAGTGCAATATATTCAATGTTAAGTTGCATCGTTTGATATGCAGTTGCCTAATGTCATCGTTCCTGGTGCAATTAGGTTTTTATCTTGTATCTGAACCTTTCTTTAGCATAGATCAGTATAGTACTATCATATTGTGACAACTTTCAATGCAAAAAAAGCAAGACTTTATTCAGGGCAAAATAAACTTTAACTGAGTCAGCAAAATTTTGACCCAAATGGGCACCATCTTAGTAATAACAATCTCAAATATTTAAACTAGTTATGCATACCTTCTCTCAAACACCTTACCTTTTATTTCGGAACAGATCAAGAAAACGGCTTAAAGTCAGAGAGAAAAATGTGGAAAAGATCTCGTGGAAATGTTTTGCCAGTTTATTCTCACACATCACTACGAAACAATTTGCTTGGTTGGTTTACAAACAGGTCATAAACTTGAAAAACTTTTACTAAAAGAAACGTTTATAATGACAATTTGATGATGGTTTGAAAGAAACTAACCTCCTCAGATGAGACTTTAGGTCCTTCACCGAGAGCCATCTCAGAAGCAAGCTTGTCATCATCCTGTATGAGCCGGAAAAAAATATCAAAATTTGAGTATTTTTAGAACAGCTTTAAAGAATTCTGTCCTTCTTTGTGTCATTTCTTTACAGATCATACAAATATCTCACACCCAGATGACTTTTTGAAGGTGTAGCACCAAGTCTTTGTGATTAATTATGTCTTTGTGATTAATTAATTACGGTATTGCTTTTAATGAGTCTCTACAGGTGCTACGATGAATGGGAATTTTTAGTCACTGACGGATTCTCATCCAGCAACTACATGCAGGAGGGTATTAGCAACATGGTGTAGTATGTTCAAGGTAAACCTTCAAATAATGTCAAATTTCATCAAATTGATGTGTTGTCACTCTTCGCCATCCTATAATAAATATTCGTTTGCTACAAATCAAGCATATGTATTTATAAAGTTCATATCACATACCTTATTGCAAAAATAGACTGTATATAAAGCATGGCATCAAACACTATTAAGGACAAGCACAAGGTACTGTAAACCTCAGCTTAGCAAGAATATACAAAACATCAACAACAAGAACACTGACCACAACAAAGGAAACCAGACTGGAAAATTATAAACAAAACTTGAGAGAGAGCAAAGATATTTTTTTTTTCCCGTTCTGCAGCTGACAGTTAAATATTACTGCTTGACAGAAGGGAGCTTTAGGAGAGGAATGAAACAAACCTTTGCAAACTGTAGCTTCTCCGCATGAGTGAATCTTGAGCCTTTACCAGACTCTCTCTTTTCCGATGGGGCGCCGATGACTTGCAGCAAGTCCGATACAGCTGAGGTATTGGATTCAGATTGCTTCAAGCTTTCTTGAATCTGGGCAGATATTCTCTTCTTGAGACGCTCTGCCTTCCGTGCCCTGTAATCCTGCGAGGGATTCAAGATGAAACTTTCTACAGTGAGGTCAATTTTTAAAATTAGTTGGAAATGGAACACAGCTTTCATGGGAGATCAAATCAAATGATATGAAACATGATTAAATTAAGATTAAATATGATACTTCTAAAGACTGACGAGAAACATGATCATATTTTGTGAATGGTGAGATCTTGAAAGTCAAGCACATGTCCTCCTTATTTAACCAATCCGTGGTTTTAATGGAATGTTGAGAAGATACATTTGTCTTGATTCCACATACAGAGTTTCTTCTGTTTAGCATTAAGGTCCTTGTTCTACACTATTAAACTTTTTCATTAGGTATTCAACAAAAGAAAAAGAGTTTGTCTGGTTTAATAATCCATGCAAACCTTTATGAGTTCTTCTACCATCTCGGTCCTTAATTTACCAAATTTTGAGCATTCTGTGATTTGGTATTTCACAATAAGACAAGTTCTGAGAGGATTCTATGTTGAAAAATGTCACCAGCTTCTTGAAGAATGAAGGTCCAACTTGTAATTTTACATTAATCGTTTATAACTTGATTCTTTCTTAAATATTTTTTACCTTTTCTGTCAGACGTGATTGGAGACCTAACGTATTCCACTCTGTTTCCCATTCCTGGGCGGCTGTCACCAGTTCTGCGTTCCTCTCCAATAGCGACGGAGCTGCGTGCTTTGAGTGACTGGGCTGGAGGTTCACCACTGGCAGGTGGCGGGTGTAATAATCCTTCAGATCTACCGACAGAAATGAGTTGCTTATTCAGAGAACGATTTGTAAATTAGTCCTGAAACCAAACTTTTAATCTTAAAAAGATAACTATGATTAGCATTGATTTCACATATCCAAGAAAGCAAAATAAGGGCCCCAAAATACCCAAAACTTAAGAGATCACTTTAGTGTCATCGTTTAAAATGTTTATCCACAGTGGCTGCTTAAGTTGTCCTATTTACTGTAGTATTGTAAATAAGTCCTGAAACCAAACTTTTATCTTAAAAAGATAAATGTGATTAGCATTGATTTAACATATCCAAGAGAGCAAAATAAGGGCCCCCAAATACCCAAAAATTAAGAGATCACTTTAGTGTCATTGCTTAAACGTTTATCCACAGTGGCTGCTTAAGTTGTCCTATTTAATGGTTCTAAGAGTTTTGAAAGAATGTTTTTGAAGGCCAAAAACCATCACACTGTTTTGATGACTTTTAACAAGTTTTAGAATGCTTAAAAATTTTGAGGCCAATTCTGATGATCTCTAGAAAAAAGATTATTTCAATAAACTTTTGACTTTGAGGGATGATAAATGAATTTGATGATTGATAATGAGGAAAAATAATAATGGTTTGGAACTATCCTGAGAGGACTGTCCTCTTTCCAAAAATGCACTCTAGAGGGTCCTTATTTTCATGATGATAATTAAAATGTGATAAGTAACATCAATTATAGAATGAACAATCAAAATATTCAATGTTATGAAATGTAATAACCGGTTCCTTCATTAAATCATCAAAATCAATGGTCAGTCCTTGATTGAGATGACAGTAGCTTAAAAGTATCTCTTACCTTTTTTTATTTCTCTGTTTATATCTCCAAGGCCTTCTGGAATGGTCAGAATTTCACTACGATAGCTGTGGTTCCCAACAGTGCCCTAGAATTCCACAAAATAATTAAACATGTGTGTTTCACTTTCCTTTAATGATAATTCTTGGACTGAACTAATTAAGTAACTCAAAAAAATTTTAAGTTAAGCTTTCCGATAGTAAATAGTTCAACCCATGAGCCTCCTCATTGTGTAACTGTAATTCTCTTTCACACCAAATTCACTCAAGTACCTAGGACATCATCACCCAAACAGAGATAGTGTCCTTTGCATTTCTTCAGTCTGTTGTCGAGTGAAAAATCAGTGATCCAAATATTGCTTAATGTGCTGCTATCTTCACCCTCAGAAATGGATGATCATCTGCATACATCATACAGCATGGTTAAACTAACATAACTATTCATCAACTATGCAGACGATATACTTATGAATACAGTATAGTGTACGGTACAGCTGACTTGAAGTTAGCAACCAATCAATGATAATGAGTTAAACGATTGAAGTATGATCTATCTAAGACTTGACGCAAGCAACTACTGAAAGTGATTGGTGATTAAGCTTGGATCTATACACATCCCAGTGAATAATCTTAACGTTCAAATTTTGTGTACCAGTTTTCAAGAGGCTCCAATTATTGTCTAATATCAAATGCGTTGGTTCCTTTGTAAGTGTATAGTAATTTGCCCATTTTGCGATGCGATACTGGATAAATTATTCAATGCATCCAAATTTGGAGGCTTTAGCGTCAAATGGATGCTTACATCACCAATTCAGACACTAAGCAGAGAGGCTATCTATGCATAGGCAAGTGCAATGTACCATATGCACTCCCACAAGTATCATATAATTCTCAAAGATGCCACTGGTTGCAGAAAGACAAGTATAACATCCAACCTACTTCTTCTACAGTATACCTAGCACACTATGCTTACTGTAAGCACATCTGCTCATAACAGTGTAATATAATATAAACTG
>KN884789.1:31625-47414 GCA_000934455.1 Apostichopus parvimensis
TACTGTAAGGTTAGGTGCCAGCATCATCATTGAAAGTTAACAATCTTTCTGGAGTGATCATGTATCTGTTTGAAGTACTGTTGCAATTTATACCTTTTAATACCTACATAGTTCTCTTTCTATTTCCAGCAGGGTGGATAATTAATTCATTGAAACATAATTAGTTGCTTTACAAAGCTCTAATGATGGTACAGTATATTTAGTGCAAGTTTTGCCATTATTGTGCATTTAATGCTTCACTCATTGGATAATGTTAGAACTACAACTAACCTCTCTTTGCCAGGTCCCTTTAGAATCCCATCTTAAGCCCTTTTTCTTACAGACCGGAGGAAGCCAAGGCTGGTTCAAGCATCTTGATAACTCTGCAGAAAGCTTTCTCTTCAATAGGGCATTTTTACCTGGAGAATTTAATCAACATTTTAGCATCTTCTACTGAACATTGAATAATGTCAGTACGAACTTACTTTCAAAGTTTTCTTCAAAGTACATTTGCTAAGAAACATATATTTGGGATTGTAGAATAACAGAGATTCACACCAGAACTGCCATTTCAAATGAATTGTGTAACAATGAAGCATCATCATAACATATATATGATCATCACAAAGACTCATGTCATGTGACATCTCAAAGCTAGGATTGAAATACTCTGATTGATACACAGACTTCACTCAAACACCAGTATTATACAAAGTACACAACAGTATTCTACATAGTACACAACAGTATTCAACATAGTACACAACAGTATTCTACATAGTACACAGTACATGACAGTATTCTACATAGTACACAGTACATACATGTAACAGTATGATACATAGTACACAGTGCATGACAATACACTGACAAAAGTATTCTACATGGTACACAACAGTATTATACATGGTACACAACAGTATTCAACATAGTACACAACAGTATTCAAGATAGTACACAACAGAATTCAAGATAGTACACAACAGTATTCAACATAGTTCAGTATTCTACAAAGTACACAACAGTATTCTACATGGTACACATTAGTACTGTATTCAACATAGTACACAACAGTATTCTACATAGTACACAACAGTATTCTACATAGTACACAACAGTATTCAACATAGTACACAATAGTAGTCTACATAGTACACAACAGTATTCTACATAGTACACAACAGTATTCTACAAAGTACACAATAGTACACAACAGTATTCTACATAGTACACACCAGCATTCTACATAGCGTTTGTTCAGATTGGGAAACTCTCTACCTGTAAACCTTTACTAATGATGAACTTAAGTTGTAAGCAGGCCATTGTTTTAGTGCTTGTAATATTACTTGTGATCTGTGTTATCTGTATTCACCTGTTTCTGAAAGCTGAAATCAATTTGAATTCATTCAAACAAATCTTTCAAGGTTGACTTGATAATTTACACTGACTTAGGTCGGCATGAAAGAGTACCATACTTTGCGTTTTTTTTTTTTTACTAAAAGCTCTTTTACAGCAGTGTAAATATAAAGAGTACTTAAGTCAGGGCTAGGGGGTCCACAACTCAAGTGGGAACAAGTAAATGTAATTTCAATTTCTTGTTTAGTTCCTCTTTGCTGTCTGTTATGCAAATCCATTTCACATATGTATTTTAACTTAGAAGTATTGATCTTTTCAAGGTTAGAAGATTTTTGTCAGGTGTAGAAGGGACTTTAAGTTCACTTTTTCCCTACATGTGTACCTGCATATTCTTATGATACTATATTCCTGGTACTTTCATCTATATGCAACTTGCAAGGTTGTGAAAGGAAATGAAGGAATGAATATTCTTAGCTGCATTCTATTTGCTCGTTACGAAGAAACAATGGTGCAACAGGATTTACAGAATTTCAAGTTTGATTATGGTTTATGTAATCAATGTTATTCACATCTCCCATTTCAAGACATGTGGTTAAATCTTACCTAATGGTTCATCACTTATTGTTTCTGTCTCTTTGGGGAGCTTTTCAATTAAGAACATCAAGATTTCATGTTTAATTACGGTTTATGTAATCAATGCTATTCACATTTCCCATTTCAAGACATGGGGTTTAATCTTACCTAATGGTTCATCACTTATTGTTTCTGTCTCCTTGGGGAGCTTTTCAATTAAGAACATCAAGATCCGTCGGATTTCGACATCGTTGGAATATAGAAAAGTTTGGTAACCAATCTCTCCTCGCCATCCAAGATTCTGCCAGTTGATATATATACAAGGTCATGATAAGTAATTTGATGAGAAAGAAAGATCAAAAATAAAAAGAAGAAAGATCTTTGAGAAATTGTCCTTACAGACCTAATTAACATTATGTTTGAAACATAACATATTGATGTGAGACATACACTCTCAATGTTAAGGAAATGTACATACACTTGAAACACATGAGGATACATTCATATACACCCAGCATTCACCATCATCAAATTTTCTTGCATTCTTCATCCACAATGGAAGACAAAGTCCACTTGTAACTGAGATAATGAACTTGCAAGAAAACTCCAGTGTTGTATCACATAAGGAATAAAGTACTACCTGCATCAAAGAGTACTTTTAAGAGTCAGACACCCCTGCCAGAACAGTGCCACACAATAATAAAATACTTTCTTGTGGATGTTCTCCAATTTATGTACCTTTTCGAACAACTTTAAAGTCATTATCTTATTGGCCAACAAAGAAGTCATTATCTCAATCTTGAATCTTGATACTGATTGCAAAAGAAGCAAGAAGCAGTTTCTTGTTTCTTCAAACAAGTTTTGCAATACCTTTAAGCTATTTAAAGCCAATGAAAATGATAAGGTTTGACATTACAGTAGCCCTTATATCATATTTGTTCTACATAGCCCTATATCAACCAACTATGTGTTTTCTCTTTGAAGTCTCTGAACTTCTTAAAAAATATTATTGAGTTGAGACTCCTTTTTACATCGGGATGTGAGCCTAAGATTCCTAAATCTTACCACGCAAGCATTTGCAAGGTCTGTTCCAAGGCGATATCTTGCTGACATCCCAGGAGGTAATTGGTGAGAAAGGTTGATGGAATGGTCGATAACACGGAGGCATCTTACAACAGCTTCAATGATTAGACTTGTAGAAAACTCTCTTAAACTCGAAACATCATCGTCAAGATTACTGGAATAAAGTATCAGAAGAAAATGACCAAATGTGTCCAATGTATATCAATACTATCATGTTTCATCCAGTCACAACTACAGTAATTCATCAGTGTTCAGTAAGATATAATAATTAGCAGTTATTGTTTATATTTTTTAACTGACTGAAATTAATAGGGAATGCAAAATTAACGTTTACCACCATACTACAAATGTCAAAACAAACACCAAACGTTACCACCTGGCTTAGACCTGTCGATTTACTATCGTAGTCTTAGTCATGCCATTAGACCATAAAAGTTTCGCAGAACTAGGCCTGCCCTATACATTATAAAGTCGACTGCACTGTATCTACTGACTTGGCTTCACTCGAGGTCTAATTTACTTAGAAGTAACAAAGTGATACAGGAAAGGTCCCATCATACCATCCAATTTGTCGACATGTATGAATAATAATTTTATCAACTTCTTCCATGACTATTTTCTGAGTGCTAGTTCAATGCACTTAATTCTTGTTCAATGTTCCACGGACAGCTAAAATATCCAGGTAAGGTTCCGCCCGAAAGATTAACTTTTTTTGCCTATTGGAAGTTAGCAGTCACTAACATCAGACAAAAACGAAAAGGTATTACACACCAACGGGTTACCACGACAGCAACCACACGGGCAAATGGCAACTTAGCATCACGCAAGAAGCTGTTGGTTTTTATTAGGGCACACAGTAGCAGGGAATGTAGTAGCAGTGCAAAAAATAGCAGGGCACACTTAGTATTATTCCGGCCTTTCAGATACCTCCATAACTCGAATGATTTAGTTTGGGAAAAAAATCCATATTTTTATTCTGTTTTCCCATCGAATTTGGGTTATTTCGGGTTTGAAATAGCCATAAAATGTTAATTTACTTTGGTCCAATTTTTTTTACCGAGTGAACCCATACCATGTAAAAGATGAGCGTGTCGTTTTCCTTCTGGTACTTTTCTGGTCTCTCAAACTCCTCCATAACTCGAATTATTAAATTTTGAAATACATCCATCCTCAACTTGAGTGGAAGTTGTATTATAACATCCTTTCAAATCCCCAGAACTCATTAAAACCGTTGGGACTTCAGATTTCTTCTCCGGGAGGAGGTGGATGTAACGGTATTTAACGATTTCAAATAATTATAAGAATGATTATACTGTTTGCTCTGGTATTTCTTCTGAGTCACAAATCCATAACTTTATTTTTGATATGTAAAACTAATATTAACGGAGATGATCTTGTGCTTTTTCCACGCTAACTAGATAGTGGATCACTTTGTTTATGTGTGATTTCTCGCTAAGTCAAACTGTGACACTGAGAATTGACTTATACCACGGGAGAGAGACATTTTCAACTTTACGACGATAATATCATGGGCTCTGAAATCCTTCCACAACTTGAGTGATTAACTTTTTCATAAAGGTATCATATTTCAGACTATTTTAATGCGCTTAACATGCAGCATGTGAATTAATCGGTTAATTATTGGACATTTCGGTTGGTCTAAAGTTAATTTGTTTATCGATGCTAAATCTATACCACACGAAATCATAATGTAATTAGCTCCATAGAAGTTGGTACTGTTATGAGTTCTGCATCCTCTACATAATTCGAATTATGAACATTTATATTAGACAAAATACTGCCGATCTCCTTCTTGTCGTCTGCTTTTATCTGCTCTTAATAGCTGATAGGAACCTGTAATCCAGTACGGATCTGTAAGGCCGTTGGTATCTTTTATCTATCAGTGGCACCGATAAGGTATCACCAGTTGGCTGCTTTTAAGACCAGCTGGTGTTAGTGGCTGCTGTTATTGTTGTTCTTAATTGCTTGCTAGCTTCAAGCCGGTGATTGTTTTTCTTATTGATAGCCCGACAGGCCAAAATGTTATACAGAGATCGGCTAATCACATGACCTTCAATATGCTGATTACTCAGTGAGTGTTATGTACATTAATTCACAAATACATTCATATAGAAGCTACTTTGTCGTCATATCATTATTGGAAATAATAACGAGTTATTCCAATGCTTTTCGTCATTGTCATTCTAACAGTCTAATTATACAGTAGACCTAGTCCAAGAACGGTGAGTTCTTTTCCTGCATTTTACTTTGCGATAACATTAATAATTCATTGTACAATCTTATCTCTTAAAAAGGCATCCGGAGAAAGAATGGACGTGCTCCGTTGCATAGCTATCATTTCGGTTCAAATGTGTATTTTCCTACTTTTACAAAAGAAATGACACCTTCCCGAAGCACATAGGCAACGATCCCGAAGGATGACAGACTTGTCACACTATTTATAGAAAATGATGTCACTCTGCAGTTATTCACATATTAAATGATTGAACTTTGCATATGCATGTGCGATTTCAAAATTGGGTATTCCCAAAGTGTCGCAATGCGTACAGTCCCTGTTCGTTTGTTATGATTTGCTATGGATGAGACAATGATAATCTTCCCCGGAGTGTAATCAAATTTTATGACAATTATTTAAGAGAGTTCGGTGAGGATATCATCATTGGTTCTTTGGCAAGCAATTGGATTGTATCGAGTAACATAAACGATAAATTCTTACGCCATTAAAACAACCTGTTAAAAAATTTACAGGGACACGAGAAATTGGAGAGGAATTTCCTTCAGCTGAAAATTATTCGGGCGTGATATTTAACGATTGAACTGCGGGTAAGTTGACTTTCTTTATTCTTAATTTATTCAGTTCATGTCTGTCATATGCATCTACAACAGGCAATACAAACTGGATGAGTACTCTGTGAACGAGAGCAATTGCACCAGTCAGAGTACAAACCGGAGGACTTAATGTGCACAACATCTATATTAAATTTCTTTCGTGTCGGTAGTATGGGTACAAATTGGGACGAGGGCGAGTACATGCAAGCAAGCATACGAGTACGGACATATTTCACGTTTGGTACCCGATAGTTATGTTCGCGATGGAAACATCTGTAAACATAAATTTGAAGTAAAACAGCTTAAAAAGTGTAGTGTATTAGGCACTTTTTTCAATATTCATCAAATAAAAGGACAATTGTTCAAACTAAAGTTTACCCCAAGGCTTTGTCATGGAACGAGTGTTTATAATGTCGTTTTCATCAATATTTAAAAACTGATATTTTTTCTTTATTAATCGGAGTTGAATTTGTTAACTGTAGGATCTGAAAGTGTAAAAAACACGATCAACGCTAGAGGCCGAAATATTATTTTCAATCTGGGATATTTATGTGAAACCCCACCTTATCGATCAGAATTTAAAAGACTGCATGTAGGCCTATAACCCTTTTCAGTTTCAAACATATGATTGACAGGCTTCGAGGTTATTAAAATTGTGTTTCTTTTCTCTGTCATGGATGTTTCCTTCCATAGTATGAATAATAGAGAAATATCTATAGATCCTGTAAGATCGATGGGAGTCTTGGCAAAGTATTCAATTTACGATTGATTTATTGTTTACTTTGTTTTTGTTTTTGTTTTTGTATCAAACAGATATGTCTTTGAGCATTCAACTTAAGCAGTACGCTGATTCGCTGGCTCCGTCCTCTGGTATCTTGGAGAAAGCAGGAGAAGCCACGAAACACATCCAAGATGTTTTACATCGACACTTGGGATCACAGTTCTCCATCGATCGTATTCGACCACTCGGTAGCTTGACCAAAAAGACATCACTCTGGTTCAAAATGGATATCGATGTCATTATTTATCTCAATGACGAGATGCCACCGTTTAGTAAATTCAAGCAAAAGCTTGATGACGTCATAACCATGAATATTGATGAAGATTGCAAACAGAGTCCTCTGGGGTTGTCTCTGACCGTAAAAGAATTCGACGTGGATTTGTTACCTGCTAGAAATTTCTTGTATTCAAACGGCTACTCTGGGAAAACTGATGAGATAGGCGTGCAGGTTGCCAACACGCTGCAACATCTGAGGAACAACAGACGAGGAAACTGTATGGATTTCAGCACGTCACTGTCCGAAGGAGCTGTAGCTTTCGAGCGAGATCATTCAGCATTTTCCCATTCCTTGTCGAGGCTCGCCAAGTTTTGGAGTACTACAATTGGGATTCCTGGATTTTCCTTTGGTCGCTCCTCTATCATGGAGTACCTTGGTGCATGGGCTGCTGAGGAAGAGGAACGTCGTGGAAGTAGGGATATCCTGCAAGGGTTTCGTCGATTCCTGACGATGATAAAACAGTCGCACAACTTAAACATAGTTTGGACGAGAAACTATCGAAGGACCGACATCCCAGGGGACATTTTACATCAGCGTCCACTGCTGCTTGACCCTACCAACCCATATAACAACATGTTACAAGGAGCTCTTGGTGATAACCTGAGGAAAATGAGTGCATACGCGATGGAGACTTTATCCCGATTAGACAAGTCAGAGAGAAACGGAGGGTTCAGTCTTAAGATGCTATTCGAGCCTCAACCAACGTGGAGGGTTATGTTTAAATCTCCAAAAGTCAAGACACCTCAACATTTCTTGGTAGGCGCCGAACGAAAGCGGCTCTTACGACCGAAGATCGAGAAGCGATCTGGAGCAAGAGGAGTAGATTCGAATATTGCTTCGAGTTATCTCTTTTCATTTACTGACATCGTGGCAGCAGCTGCTAAAATCGATGGAGGTAGGGGCTTTGGGCAGCGAGAAGATATTGTAAAAAGGGTCCAGTCGGCGCTCGAGCAGTTCATATTCCCTGGCACATGGATACCAACGAGTGAACGACATGAGGACAGACACACGACTTTCACGATTCCCATTGGCAAAGATGCGACTGACGTCATTAAAATCAGTTGCAACTGGGTTTAAAGGCCATTTGGAACTTGTAGATATGTTTTCATATGCCATATAACCTGCGCTTTTCATCTTTCAAATAATTATAAAGAAATATAAACAGCAAGCATTTCGTCCGATAGAGATAGACACAGAATCATGCTGCTGCTTCCTGATATGTCTAACTTCAAATATTTAACATCTAACATACTAAAGAGTCGACGCATTGTGTAAGTTTACGACCTACGACGTCGCACATTGATTAGGCAACCTGCAAGAAAATTGATGCTTGGTTTACTATTGATTTTCGACAGGTGAGAGGGTACCTCCACAACGTCTATTAGAACAGTCTAGTTTTCGTATCCTTCGTGCATATATTGCTTAAAAAACACGTTAAGTGTGAAATTATCGTGCATTGTACAAGTTAATACGAAGTGATGAGCTACTAACTCGAACAAACCGCTGGTAGTGGTAACTCCGGATGGATATATAGGAGGTGCAACATCGACCATTCCTGCTTCATTTTGATGGCATTTGCAGCGAATATACAGGTTCAAGTTTGTTTATCTTTAGCTTCGGGGGCATGTTTCAATTGTGTGATAAATTAATCACTGCATTATAATATTCATGCCTAAAGTATTAAAATGAATGATGCAACTAAACAGTGCGTGCGTTGTCTCTTCTGTTTTCCGTTTGTAGAAAGAGAGAGAGGAGAGGGGGCGGGGTGGGACGGCGTAAGCGGAGGAGGGCGTCGTACTTCATTGTCTAAGTGGTGCGGTACGGCCATTCGGTTTTCTCCCACCCTCTCCCTCGTAGGCTGTTAGAGATATATTTGGTCCAATTTGATGAGGTGATATGGACAAAAAAAAATCAACATAATTAGCTCAAAAGTTGCAAAATATAACACCGTTTTTTTTTGTAAATAAGCACTCTTAAATATATATTAATTTTTAAATAGGAGGGGGTTACCCCTTCTCCAGACTAAAACATCCACCCCTTGGGGGGGGTGGAAGTTCCTCAGGATTATCAAGGTGAAATTTGGGGTCACCAACCAACAGGGGTTTAGATCTATGTTAATGAGGTAGCAGTACTAGGATGTTCACACCATGAATGGGAAATCTTTATGAGTAATCTTGAACATTTGAGAGAAGCGCTCTGCAAAATCATTAGATATTGCTTCCCTTTTCATAAGTTGTGCATAAGTTGAGTGAAAATGACAAAAGCATTATTTTATATTATGCTTTCCCTTTTACAACCCTATAGCCAGATATTGAACAAAACAAGCTAAGTAAACATGTTGTTTGATGAATAGAGGTATTATTGGCAGATATATAGACAGCGATGTGTTTTGCTTGCTATCATTTAACTCATTGCTATCATTTAACTTTGCACTTTTGCACTAACAATTGTTTTAGCAACTGGGTATTTCCAAATGACTTATGAAAAGAACTTGTCTTTTGTTGGAAACTTTATGCGTGAGACAAGAATGTCTTTGAGCCAATATGCGCATTGAATTACAGTAACCAAACAGAGAACGACACCTAAGCAGCGAACATAAATTAAGTATACATGGCATGTCATAATTTTTTATCTTTGTTGGCACATATGACATCTATTGTTTCAACAATTTGTTTCCAAGACCAGCAGATAAAAAACCGATCCGAGCAATTCGTAATCATATACAGGATATTATGTTTATTGAATCCAGTTATAAAGTCCACGTGATCAATATCCACATATGACATCTATTCAATCCAATCGTGTTTCTAATATTATCTGATTAGTAAGGATTAATATCCATTCATGATATATTATTGAAGATCGTTTCTTATTTCGTCTGATTTATAACGATGGAAATAAAAGACCGAATATAATGATTTAGCTTCAAGAATCAGGTTGTGTCTAAAGAAAAAAAACTAATTTCTACGAGAGTCTTTGACTTTGGTTCAGAAATCTTCGTTTTAGGCACACGTACACAGTGCTGTCTAAACGACAAAATAAAGTGAAGACCATTACCGTTTAATGACGTAAGAATAAATCCAATCACGAAAAAATCAATTAAAGTCGGTTAGCCAATTTTAGAGAGTGGTCTTGCCGATGTTCTTTGAGTTTCGCTTCCTCCCTCTGTGTTTTCATGCAACAATGTAGCAGGCGACAACAGGGTATAGGCGATTTGTTTCAAATATTGGGGGGGGGGGGGACATTTGCTTTGGTACAGGCGCGAAAACAGGATTTTCTAACCGGGGGGCGCGAATTACTATCAAAGCGGAGCGCCACCATTGGTTGGCGCGCAGCGTACAAGAAAATTTCTGGTTTTGATAGCCCCCCAGATCACCGGAAATACACTTTTGCCTGAGAACCAAGTTTTTCCCAATAGTTTTTTTCATCCATAACCTTTTTCAAGAGTGTCACCAGTCACACATCATGTTCGACCTCATCGCATCTCCTGTGGATCATTGCTTTCGTAGGTAATACTACGCAACGGCCCGCAATACCCGTCAGCCCCACTTTTCAAGGTTTTATAAGCCCATTATTTGTTCAGAATTTAAATGACCCTTCCTCCCATATCAATCGCAAAATGTGCTCCCCCCATTCAAATTTCTGGCTACGTCGCTGTATACGATTGTACGTACTTACACTCATACACAAGAGATGTACAGACATTATGATAACAATCATGAGTGACAACTGCTATACGGTCACAGGTCACAGAAACGACCACGAAGAGTCATTTACCTCATGCAGCATGTGTTGGATGAAGTTTTAGCCCCCGCCAAACATGATTTGGATAAATAATCTCACGCATTATTTTCTATTTATAGCAACACAAAAAACTATGCCCCCAAATATTGGGGGGATATTAGATACTATATCCCCCACCTAAAATATTGGGGGACATGTTCCCCTGTCCCCCCCCCCATGATCGCTGCCCATGGGCGGCAATAGAGAAGCTGGATCCACCAGTGGGGAGTAATGTCAGTACTACAATACAACAGCAGCTTCGGGACTGGGCTTTATAGGGTCGGAGATTACCAGCCACAAGAATACGTCGCCGCTGCAAAACTTTGTCGTTGGCATTGACCCTGTGTTATGAAGATTCGTTGGAAACTAAACAGCCATTAACATAAAAGAAAGGTGAACAACACGTCAAGTGAAATGTTCATTTCAATGTTTTCAAATAGCGCAATAGTGAAGACACAGTCATGATTTCACAATATGCCAAAATAAGAAGGTTTCTTATAAATAGGGCGTTTTACATGAGTTGTTCAAGTAACAATGGACGCAACAACATATTCCTAACAGGGGAATCACATCAAACTTTCAAAACAAAGCCTTTTATTACCTTTATGCCAACGTTAAGGTATGCAGTGCACGCTGAATTCTAATTAATATATCACCTTATGGAGAATGTTCTTTGATAAGAATAGTTTAGAAGTTTAGGGAGCTACCAATAGTTCATTTAAATAGACGACAGTGCAGAAGACATCAGTTATAATCGCCTGTACTGAGAAATGACAATCTCACTCAGTAACGTAACTCCGCTGCCTCAATAAATATCGATGCCAAATTGCACGAAATTATGTTATAATTTCTATAAGTGCAATGCATTAATAACGGTCGATAATGTACCATATATGTCAGCAATTGGGGGGGGGGCTGGGTGCTAGGGGAGGGGTTAGCTTGGTAGAGTGGTCCTGAAGCTAGTGTTTATATCACTTAATCTGACCTGGAACTATTATACATTTAGTACATACGTATACTCATATAGAAACCCAACCCAATCTAACTAGAACTTGAGGTATAATGGGTAACATGGTTATAACAACAACATGAATAGCAGCTTAGCACCCATGCTTATCACCATATATATATGGATGTCTCAAAACTCCTATGAAATATATAATTATCACAAAAACACTTGAAAACTATCATGGGTGCCACTGCTAACCATATTATATATTGAATACACAGTATAAGTTACTTATAGTGTTATATTACTTGTATACGTGAAATGCAATATACTATAAAAATATGAAATGTAATATACTGGAAAGGAAGTTAGCGAATGCTGCGTGCTTTATCTGGTGGCTTAGCAGATAGCCTCAGCGGTGTATGGGAGCGGTCCTTATTTAATTTACGCTATAAATGTAATCTATAATCATGTCGTATTACAACCCAGGTGAAAAGTTCTGTTTCTCGTCGAGGGGGTGATCAGATGAGAATGAAACATTAAAAGCTACAAGTCTCATGTAGCACAACATTTGAACTCCCTTTATGAAATACACGAGTCATTATGAGCCTGATAGGCCAAGCGCCTACACGAGTCGGTCACGAAACCTGGGGACATTTGATATTGTGTCCTTCACCCTTCATAAAGCGTGGGGGAAAGTTGTAAGTTGAAATTTGTAAGCCATAACTCTTGCGGGCTTCTCCCACATTCGTGGTCGCTCAAGCGTCTTTAAAATGTTCTGCCTGATTATTGAATATTTGATTGGTTATTGATTAATTAACTACTGAGCGGTACACAAATGCGACCCAAGCTGATCGACTCATGTGCTAATCTCTGTTTTTGTTATACAGGTTGACTGTACAGGCTGAGCATCTGTACAAACAGAGTAATTTCGCAATGATCTCAATGTTGGACTTTCCCGCTGTGATGCAATGACGTTTACTCACGTAATGGGGAATCCTCGATTTCTTTCGCGCCACACGGCAACACGCAGATGTACGTACTGCAATTTTTATTTATTTATAAATATTTCTGTTTATTCATTTATCGTTTCTTCTCATAGAAATTGCAAGGGGGAGGGACGGGAAGGGAGGGCATGGAAGGGGAAACCAGAAGTTCTTAAAGCAATCAATACCAAGTCGACTTTAAATTGAAATTCGCAAATATCCTTTGTAGGAAGGGCTGGGGGTCCTCCTCCAGAGAAAAAAAACCCCACTTGAATGGTGTGTTTTGAGTTATTCTCAGATATATATAACTCTAACTCTGTGCTAACTCTTTCCTAATAAACAATAACAAACTGATTTAGGCAGTGACCACTGACCTGTAGCCTTATGGGAGGACCAGATGCGAATGATTTTTTTATTATATAAAGATGGGGTGCTGCCGTGTTCACTGGAGCCGACACCTATGTATAGGGATGTAAGGGGTAGAAGTCAATTGGTGCATCCTGAGACATTTTTAAAACCAACTTGGGGGGGGGGGGGGGGGGGGGGGGGGGATGGGTACAACCGTAGTATTGGCTCAAACTTTCTCCAACTGAAGCATTACCCCCGACTGACGACTGGGTGTGGGGATAACCCCACCCGTCACCCCCTGAGCGCATGTCACTGGGTCTCAACAAAGGTATTCATCTCGAAGCCGATCTACTCTCACAGAAAATGCTATATACCCCTGACGGGGTGTATGAGGGCGAGCTAGGAAGCAGAAATATATTGTAAGTGTTCATAACTTCCAGCAATGGCTTTAGAAGTTTAGATTCCTGCGTGTTGCTGAACTGTAACTATAGAGTTATTAAATGAAAATAAAACCAAAAAGGAATTATATTGCTTTTTGTATTTTTCATGAAAGCTTTCCATCTCGTGTGAACTTTTCCTGTAGATAATTTGAAAAGATCATAGTTTACCTAATATCAACAACCCTATACAGACCCATATTCGGCTATGATGTGAATATGAACTATATGCGTTATCATTTCGTCTCCTGAGACTACTATTCACTCTCTAATATACGACCAGCTTGGAGAGCACTGTCAATATTTTGTAGGTTTTATACAAACAATAAGGAATCATAATTCCAAGCCTGTTTGCTAACACTGACGAAATCAGTCAAAGGCCATTTCTTAATTTAACACATGGAATTCCCAGCCATTGTACCTTGCTCGAATAATAAAATATAAAACACCAGTTTATCGCCATCATATATCATATTTAGTAACTAATATACATTGATTTTTCTTTGTTTACATCTCCCATGCAGATGTGAGTTGATGTGAATTGATGCAGACTTAACCGCATTAGACGAATCAGTAAACCAAATGTGAATACTACCGTTATATTGTTAGACAACTGTGGCAGATATAAAAGCGTAGTGTATATTGGCCCACGACAACAACCGACGTTATCACCTTCAAGATTTCATGATCTGGACCATCACTGGTGAGTTCATCGGTTTAAAAAAACAAACAAATATTACTGAAAGAAACTTTCATATATATGTTTCGGAAAAGATAACGTTAAATGAAAATACTCTTGAAATTTGTTACACTGCATACATGTATACATATTTGGCTATACTCTTTCATAATTGTCATCTTGACGTAGACTTGAAATTATTCTCACACAAAGAGATATAGCCAAACTAAAATGACTCTCTGTGTTGTCTTGCATTTGAAAGGAGCATGTGCCGTGTATGTAGTTAAGTTAACTATATGGTTATAATCTACAGTGGCGTGCCCATGATTTGATATGTGACGGGTGGCGGGTCAGGTTTTTTGTTTCACCGACTTGACTTAGGTAGGGGCATGAACCTAAACAAAACGTTAAGGAAAGTTATTATTACAGTCTGGATCGTCCACTACCTTCAGCCTGGTTTAAAGTGCCTTCGAAATCTCCGCTGACTCATGATGAGATGAATTCAGGAAAATATCAGGGAAGCGAAACTGGAGATATTGAAAGAAAATCCTATCAGTTGTTAGTTTCAATAAACATTTGAGCACGTTTATATGTAACTGTGATATTTGCGTGTGTTTGCATCAGTTGACCAGTCCTAGAATAAGTATACATACATCCATGCAGTGGCATGCGCAAATGGAAATGGGGGTATGGAGGTAATTTCCCCCTCCTCCATCGGCAGTCGGTGTTTTTATATTCAGGCGGCCAAGGGGGGGGGGGTGGGGGTTAGACTAACCATCCGACTATTTATTAGCATAACCTTGTGGTTAGATCCAACTATAGGCGAATTTGTAGTAGAAATAAGCCTCAGAATGCACCGTTGTGGGGGGGGGGGTGCGAGGATGAGTGTGGGGGAGGAAGGAACCTCAGACACCCCTGACATATTTATGTCTAATAAATCAGGCAAAAAACGCAGGGGTTTGCTAATAAATACGTTGTGTGAGATGGAAAAAAAGGGTAGTAATGGTCCAGTTCATTCCCTGACTGAACCATGATGGTCGGATGGGGCGCCGCTAACAGCCCCCCCCCCCCCGCCTCGCTGCCCTCCCGTTTGACGCACGCCACTAGTGCTACGCCTTTTAGGGATGGAATTAATGAAAGTACTTTGTTTCCTTTCCTTTCCACATCGACATCCATACACCCAAAGCACATGAATTCCCAGCCTCATTCAACAGAAATCTTAACACATTTTAATATGCATACTGGCCTTTATTTGGAGTATCTGAACAACATTGCGAAATATTTGGATTGGTGGGGATTTTTAAGTTGCGTTTGCCCTGATAACAACACGTCAGCATAACAAACGTATATATGTTCACGGAACGAATATCTACTTGTTAAATTCTGCTCGCAATCAAGCTTACCAATGGAGTAACTTTTCTGTCAGAGATTGCTGAACTTTAAGGTTGGTCGAGTGGGATGGAGATAGAGAGAGAGAGAGAGTGAGGGGTAGGTGGACAGAGAAAAGGGGAGGGGTTGCGGGTGAGGGTTGGAAGGGGAGGGCGGGAGAGGTTAAAAGGCTCAAGGTATATATATTACTGCTATGCTAAGGTATGTTCTGTAAAGATTATTGCTATACTTTCATATGTATCAAAGATATTTCTTCTCTCCATGACGGTATGACTATAGGCTCATAAAGAATA
This sequence comes from Apostichopus parvimensis, assembly GCA_000934455.1. NCBI lineage: Eukaryota > Metazoa > Echinodermata > Holothuroidea > Aspidochirotida > Stichopodidae > Apostichopus > Apostichopus parvimensis. The sequence goes on from KN884789.1 coordinate 47,389, forward strand.
GAGGAATGAATAGAGGAGGGAAGAGG
>KN884789.1:59696-70538 GCA_000934455.1 Apostichopus parvimensis
GACGGTGAATTTCTCTATTCACTGTTCTTCTTTGAAAGTTTCTATATTTCTAAGGTTGCTCAGAACCCAGACAATGTCCCTGCTAGTAAACACTCTTCAGGAAATATAACATAATTGTTAACGACTTTCATAAGAATGGTGACTACTTTGTGAAACTTGCGAGTTTGCGTGTACGATATCCTTTCTGGAAGGATGTTTTCAATTCTGCCTACCTTAATTTGAATTATTTTGTCAAGTCCTCGACAGCTCTTTATTTGGTTGTTTGCCAATATGGAATAATTGCGTTTTGCAAATCTCCAACCGTCCCATCAATTATCGAAATTTGGGCTACTTTTTGTTAATGTTCTGCTTGGTTATAATAGAAGTTTTCTTTCTTTTGCTCACTTCCTCGAGCAGTATTCCATAAAAACCATTTTTAATACTATAGCCTAATTACTTCAGCTAAATTTTTGCAGCTCAGGTTACTGACACTGCATGGTAGTCCCGGTTATATGTGGAAACAATTTTGAATGTAAATTTGTCTACAAGCATTTGCTTCAGTCTTTATATCGTCCATGTAAGTCGTACCTTAGGCCTAATTGTATAAATTCTCTAAGTATTTCAAGCACAGACTGGACTTTGTACTGTGTGGTTCCATTTAACTCTTCCAGTGACGTTAACATTCACTGGTTTAAGTACCATATTTCTATAGAATCATTCCAACCAATATTTACATAAAATGTGTACATTCTGTCTGATTCATATATACTGAGACTATACAGCATCAATTATTGTATTGTGATTTTGCCCAAATAATTTGGAATTATTTTTATACAATCTTTAGTAATTATGCTAATATTAATATAAAGTTGGATATTTCAATTGTACCGTTCGGTGGTGATTTTGCTCGGGTGCTAAATTTAATCCTTATTTTGATACAATGTTATATTTTCAATTGCCAACAAGTTAAAGCCATTTCTTCAGTGAACGACAGCAGTAATTACTTAATGAATTACTATAAAATACAAAAGTAGATTTTTCGGAAGAAATATGACTGAGAAAATTTGGGAGGAATACTGGCTCCCTTGGGTATATCTAATTTAATCATAAACAGATTTCGCCATATTTTGTATTAATTTTCTGTGATGTATTGATTCTTCATCCTTGTTTAATGTTTACATACTTCAAGGGCAATAAAAAAAAGAGTAAAAAAAGAAACCAAAGTTTGACAAAATGACAATGGGATAACTGTCATGCCGATTAGGATCTTTGAAAGATGCTATTGGAGTGGTAAACAACCTTTTGAGGGACGTACGCCACTGCCCTCCAGTATTTTAAAACACCTCTAAGTGCCACCATTGAGGTATAATAAAAGCCCCGTTTGAGAAGAAATACTCTTTGCCATTTTAGTATTTTTCTATGAAAGAGTCCTTTGTTCAAGTTATAAAATGACGTATTTAAAATAGAGTCGCTATGGAAAGTTCTAAAGTAATGTTATGGCTTGCCCTTTAAAGAGTGGTGGGGTTGGGGAGGGGAGATTCTACAACATTGGAGAACCTCCCTTTTCAGTGTGCATTGAGAGAAGCTTGGAAGTTAGACTTTAGAGAAAGTTGTATGATAGTTGAGCCACCCCTCCCGCCCGTTCGATCAGATTAAATACTCAGAAATGGATCCTTCACTTTCAAGATGTGCTCCTTTGAAATACAGAAGGTGAGATTCTACGTATATATATACAGACGAGTGACGTGCACAATTTATATAGTCTAAATATGGCTCAGTATGCACTATATGTTACGTTTTTTTTCTGGGGGAGACTCCCAAATTCCCCTTAATGGTAGACGACTCTAATGACCCCAGGACAGCACCACTCCACAATAAAATCCTTCATTCGCCCTCACATAAAGGTTCAAGCCCCTACCTTAATCAGTCGGGGGAAATTTTCATAACAAATTCTTATAATACAATTCTTTCTTTTTCCCCTTACAAATTGAAACGGAACAGCTCAATACATTGTTCATTAGTTCATCATTAGTTCATTAGTTCATCAGTCACCAAATTGAACTTTCAACGAAAATGGTGTTCCTGAATTATCTCAGTGCGTACACCATTGATTGCTTTGAGCCAAGGGTGTGTTATACCGTGGTTCGATTACGCACTGCAGGTCTGTCCGTTGAATACGTATCTATATACTGCGTATAGTTTGTGTAGCTGTAGGAGGATGTGTCATTCTTTAATAGGAGGGGGAGGGGGGGGGCGGTGGGCATCGATGCATTTCTCCACCTTTCCAATATTTTGTGGTTTGCATTATAATGGGAGATCATGAAACAACTTTTCCCAAGTCTCTCGCTCGTCTCAATGTTTCTTTTTAAATAATCTACACCCCCAAAGAAAAAAATCAAACGTGCCCCCACACACGGGCATAAAGATGTACTTGAAACACACTACCAGGGATTTTGAAGCGGATTTCTGGCTGAAAAAAAAATACCGTAGACCGAGTGCCGACGTCTCCTCACTTCATGTGGAAGTCTCTTCATAAAATTTCACAAGTAGCCGAAATAAATTTTGATATGTCAAGAATAAAAGTCAACATTTTATTTTTACATTTCGAGGTATTAAGAAAAGTCGATATTTTGCGATAAAATAATGGACCCTTTGAGATAAAAAAGATTTGAAAGATCGAAAGTTAGATAGTAGCCTTAGAGGCATTGAAAACTCGCCCCAAATCGCGTGCCGCGCGCTCTGAAAAAAAGTTCCGTAGCTTGCGAGTGAAGTTTTCTGCTTGTCGCTACAAAATGCAGACAGTATTGAAACGTGATACATTGTTATCTTTTATCTAGACCTGAGATGTCCATCGCTGCTATGTACACTGTGTTGTGGGTATTGACCGTAGCTGTATGTATTGACTGTACACTAGTGTTTAATTACCGACGGTTGCAAGCTGTGTGTGTATTTTCTGGGATCGATGGTGGTGTCCAACACTTCTGTTACACCACATTCGAAACTAGGTCAGATTACCGGCCTGAGACGTTTCTTTGTGCGCGAGTCTTCACACCCTTTAAGTAGAATTAAAATGTTGAGATAAAATAGGCGAAATTTGCAGAAAAAATAGTAGAAATTTTGAAATGGAAAAGTTTAAAGTTGTTGTCCAAACAAAAAAAAACAGTGGAAACACTACGATGAAACGTCGAATTTTGATATAGAGAGTCAAAATAAAATAAGTCGAAATGTCGATGAAAAGTTGAAACTTTGAGAAACTAAAGCCGAAAATAGGTAATCCCAGTATAAAAAATAAGTAAAAATTATATCCACTATTTATATTCAAGAAATGCATGCACTTAGTCAAAACAAGCTAATAAAAGTCGGAATTTTGGTATAAAAAGTGTTAATTTCGGTATAAAATAAGCACGAGATATTGACAAAAGATTTGAACTTATGAGATAACATAGTAAACAACTGGAGAAAATGTTGGAATTTGAATGTTAGATTACTCTACTACATAACGAACATTCTTTAAGGAAATATCCGGACACACTGGCGTTTTGTTGTTGTTGCACCTCCCACTTTTTGATAGCTTCCTACACCACTAGTTACAATCTTCGCCCTCCCCCACACCCCTTCAAAGTTGAAGAGAAAATCTAGTAGTTACCAGCTTTAACTTAAAATAGGTTGTCTTAATTGTAAGTATATTATTCGAGTGAACATCGTTACAAAAGTGCAACGTGACGCGAAATGTAAGTCTGCTATACAAGGCTAGCAGACGATGAGCATGTGAACTGTGGCGCCCTGACCTTTCTACATTAACATGTAACTGGCATATTTACACCAGGCTTTTTAAACATAGGCTTACTCTGGTGGCGTACTGTAGCAAAGATATTTCACCTGACGGTAGTTCTTATATCCTAACGTTAGGCTGGTGCTATCGATAAACGCACGTTTAATCTACCAGACGATTAAGCTTTTTTATCACAGCAGACAACGAGGTTACCTCAAGATGGAAGCAGATCAGTTTTCTTTACTGAAAGATTTTGTGGAACTTTGCAAGGAAACTCCAACGATCGTGCATATACCAGAGTTGAAATTTTACAAAGACTGGTTGGAGAGGTAAACATCTTTCTGAGCCCTTGCAACTGCTTCGAAGTAGGCCTAGCCTAGGCTAGCCTATGTATTGTAAGCTACTGTATGTCTAACTAAAATACCCCGTTAGACATGGCCTACAGCCTTCCCATTAGCCCACACTTCACTGAGATGGTTACAATGGGTCAAACTTCTTGTATTTTCCGAAAGCAAGTCCAAACGTTTCAATTGTAACTAAGGACTAACTTAAGTCTCGGCCTAACTTTAGCCTAAAGTAAAATAAAGACAAAGTGAGGCCTAACAATAGTAACATTAGCACAACTAGTATTACAGCCTAGGCCCTAGGCATGATATTGTGGCCTAACAAGTAATTACTAATACTAATAGTACTTAGTAGTACCATAGGCAAACGCTAAGCTAGGGCTAAACAATTAAGCGCATAGGGTGCGTCGGTACATGGATATACCACGAAACAAACATTGAATACCCGGTAAAAATAATACCCGATAAAAATACTGACCCATAATAATACACCTGAACTCGAGGACATTTCCGCTGCTATTGTTTACCGTGTATACAGTAACTTATAAGTCCCTGAAGTCCCCACTGTAAACATTCTTGCTGCTTGATCAGTACCGGACAAAAGGTCAAAGAAAGGGCAAACTGATATGTTTAATTGCGTTTTCGCCTTCAAAAATGGGTATATCGGTATCTGTTTTTGCTTATACTGACGCACCCTAATTTAGCCTAACTTAAAGTTTGGTGGAGTTAGCCTACATCAGTTTGAATTTCATAAATAGAATATAGGCACCCCACCACAATTAATTGCTCCCATTGACTTGTACACACTTAACTCGTCACTTTCCAAGGCCGATTGAGCATAGATAGAAGGTTTCAACTGACATGTCCTACCCACCATATGATAGCTCTGATGGCTTGGGTTATCAAAAAATATTCAACTTTTGCTACCAGTACCATTTAGATATTGAGCTAGAAGAGCCCAAAGTTAATCATAGTGCTCCCCTTCCCATCTGCCAGCTGTCGCTGCGGAATCTTCTTGTTTCAGCCAAGATTTTCTAAAATACCTTAAATCACCTTCAATCCTCCAGATTTTTAGACCATCAGTAGTTTATTCCATCCTCTTCAACATCCAAGCATCAAAAAGAATGGTGATGACTCAGTAAATGCCAAAAAAGTCAACACAGTAGGGCACTTTAGTGCTATTTTCCGACGGTTAACCCTTCGGTCTCAGGCGGACGTGCACCACTAATTGTGGTGCGATACCTGTAGGCCTAGCCTAGCCAGAGCTTTCGCATACTAGGTCAGACTCAGACTGAGTTTTGGGACCGTAGTCTAACATTAGACCAAATTGTCATATATGTATGCCTTATGAGTTAGCATTGAAACAAAGGATTAAAACACATAACGTAGGCTTTGTTATTGCATAAGTCGCCCAAAATAGTTTGTCTGCTTAAATTTAAACATTAGATATTAAATATGGGTATTCGCTGCATAGTATCCATAAAAGAGAATTTTTGGTTCATTCTATACAAAATCAACCAAAGGCTTGCCACACCCATTTTTGCTTTGACCGAGCATTCCTCCATTGCAAGCCCCCATTTTCGAGTCCTCATAAATTCTTGATTAAACATGCTAGAGTTCTGACAGTAGCTGCCACGGCCAGGTACAGTAGACCTGGTGTACATTGGGTGCAATTCCAGCATGTTCTTTGCTGGTAAACTACCTCGGACTTTACTTTCATCTTATAAGATATTTAATACATAGGTGATGTTCAAAACAAGAGGTAGTTGTGGAAAAGTCATCAAAAAACAAAATTCTAAGAAGAAATGATCTAAATGGTACACATTTTGGGACTTGGATTAGCCAAGTATCAATTTACATTTAAGAAAAAGGTTATGTTTATTGGTTTAAATATGCAAGGCTAACTTACCTTAAAGGAATTTTTTAGTGAAAACTGTGAACCAGTCCTTTCAGTCATAACATTTTTTCTGTATCCTCTGTATTCCTAAGCCTTGACCTGTGATGAAATTTGGTTTCTGTGAGAGTGTGTTTGTAATGTTGGCTCGTCCTGCCAGAAAATTTGAATCTAACACTGACTTACGTCGAGACGTGACATCAGTGTGTCACATTGGTCAAAATTGATCAGATCTCACTCTAAGCTTGGCCTTGATACAATACACAGGAATGTGTACAGACTTCGTGTTCGGCTGTGATTCAAAAAATTGTTCAAATAACAAATATCTGAACAATATATCATGAAGAAAACCGAGTTAGGGAACTATGTACATTTAACTCTTCAAAAGATTGAGCACTAACTTGCAACTTCACCAAGAAATTTCCATCTATATTGCTATTTTACTTTCAGAAATTTGAACTTCCCTCACTACAGTGTAGTTTTTTACATATACCCAATAGACTGCCACTAAATAATTCCTTTAACAAATTCCACGAAAAGGAATCATTTTCATCTTTCAGATGCCATAAATCTCAAACAAAGTCACTTAATTAGATTGAAATTTCACCTTATACATAATGTTAACCAGTGCAGTTTGTTCTTGAGAAACAATACATTGAATCCTCTGCTTAGCTGTTATGCATTACACAGTACTATAACAATTTCAAATGCTTAGAAAGCAGAAAATTCAATGGTTGCACTTCATTGACCTACCTGTAATAAAGAAAAGGGAGTACAGTATGGTCAAGCTGCGATCCATACAAATTTACTTATGGTACATGGACAAGAACAGAATGAGACATTCTTTACAACAATTCTCAAAATTGGTACTGATGGCAACCAATTTTGGTGTTCCAACATGAACAATCCTGTTATTACTTTTTTTTAATCTAATCTTGGACGTGTGTCGTGTCTGAGAGAAAGTACAAGATACATGTAAATACATCCTCCCCAAGTCTCTTGCAAGGAAAATTACCAGCATTGTAAACAAACCAGCACACAGGTGTCTTTAACCTTTCGCCTGTGAAAACACTAGTGTGGTCTGTAAAGCATGTTAAATGTACTTTCACTAAATTAGAAAGCTGCTTATATAAAAAGATGTGAAACTCCGATCAAAATCAATGGTAATCATCATTACTCTCAAAATAAGGGCTTAATCAACTAACCAAGGTCTACAAAATGATTTACAAGTTTTAATAAGTTTGAAATATTGTCCATTTATGATTATTTTTCTCTCTTCTCAGTATTGGAGCCAAAATCCCACCACCACCACCACTAAAAAAGCAAGAAACACCAGCAGAAGATGAAGAAGCAAAGGGGGTAATTTCCATGAGGATAAAAATAATTAGTGCAGTCTTTTTTGTAACCATTGCCCCAATGACATCTGTATTATAAGGAGGGGGTGGTGGTGGAGGGAAGGGGCAGTGAAGAACTGACATATCCTGTTTTTTAAAAATAACCATCTGCTAAAAGCATGTTATGTGTTTTGAGCACTCTAGCAAACAGCACAGAAGGATAAATCATTAATGAATGAGTATTTACAAGAATACATTTTCATTTCATCATTCATAACACTTGGGTTGGTGACTCCAAACTTGTGTTGTAAACATTCATTTCATGAACAATTATTTTTTCCAAGGATTTCAAGGGTAGACATTCATTTTATGTACAATACTGATTCCAAGGGTAGACATTCATTTTATGTACAATACTGATTCCAAGGGTAGACATTCATTTTATGTACAATACTGATTCCAAGGATTGCAAGGGTAGACATTCATTTTATGTACAATACTGATTCCAAGGGTAGACATTCATTTTATGTACAATACTGATTCCAAGGATTGCAAGGGTAGACATTCATTTTATGTACAATACTGCTTCCAAGGGTAGACATTAATTTTATGTACAATACTCATTCCAAGGATTACAAATTTACAAGGGTAGACATTCATTTTATGTACAATACTCATTCCAAGGATTGCAAGGGTAGACATTCAGTTTATGTAAAATACTCACTCCAAAGATTGCAAGGGTAGACATTCATTTTATGTACAATACTGATTCCAGGATTGCAAGGGTTTTAACTGAGTTTGAGAACAGACAAGTAGACACACTCCCAGGGATGCAGTAAATCTGGGGACTACCAAGAGCTGCAAGGGGGGAATTAAAGGAGCTTACAATAAATTAAATATACTCCATAAATATCATGTGACATTCCAGTGATTACAACAGTATCTAAAGGTACAGAGATATTTCATATAATGATATTTCATATCATATTTATTCCAATGATTGCAAGTTTAGACATTTCTGTTTGTGATCAGTGGTCACTTTTGGGATTGCAAGGTTAGAATTCTAGAGTAGATATATGTATGCAAGTGTGCTAGATAGTACTGTAGGTTATTTACATCAAATGTGCATTATTTGTATTTTATTTCAATATACTGTACCTGTAGTGTAGGCTATATTGTTTACTAATAAATTTTGTTCCTTTTGGTCTCTATATATATTTTTACAGGATTTATTGATAAATAGCAAAATATAATTTTTTTCCCATCAAGTTTGTACTTAAACATTTTGATGGACATTTAAAAAAATGGCAGAAAGAAAATGATTTTCTTGTTCCTTAATAGGATACTAGCCAAGAGGCAGATTCTACCACTGCTGGTTCCAGCAAAGAGGAACAGAAACCTGAACCTAAACCTGAACCCGAACCTGAACCTGAAAGTGAGGAGAGTGATCTAGGTAAGTCTGTGTTTACACTTGTCCAAAGCATGATCATTCCATGGAAATGAGGTCAGAGGTCATTTGAGGTCCATATGTATGTCAAAGTCTGAATAATCTCATCAACACAATAAGCAATAAAAAGTGAAGCCTGTACGACTTTGAAACGTTGCACATCCACCCTAGGGAGTTCACAAATTTTATTGTGCCTGTAGAGATCAAAGGTCATTTCATGTCAACGGAAATCGCAATGGAGGTTCTGTGAAAGTGAAACTTAGGTGAAGATCAAATACTTGCTTTTAAGTTGATCCAATTAATAAGTACAATTTCCTGTTGTTTTCTTGGGAAGTGGGCTGCTTTTCAGTGTAGCTGCTGTCAACAGAACAACTCTTATTACTAGTGTTTTGAAAGGCCAAACAAAGTTAATCCCGTAACACCATCGAAGAAACTTTTGATGAGCAAATTTTACCAATACTGATATCAGACCCATATCACTGATATCGGCCAATACAGAGAATGCATGTTGATTATCGGTGCAACACTAATCTCTGTACTTGAATGATAGGTGCAACTAACAATCTCTATTACTTAAGCCCACAAAAGTACCACCAGAAAACACAATATTAGGCATGATAAGGTATAAAGATAATAGGATGTAAGATTACATTTGTGGAACCCATGTTATCTCTTTTATACCAGATCTTTTTAACCTTGTATCAATAGTTTCACTAGTTTTGGTGATATAAACAGGCCTAGATGTATTCATAATGTTAATTTAGACAAATCTAGCATTGCATTTTTTTATTTTTTCCTGCTCAGAAATTGAAATGGATGGTGTGATTGAGGGCGACACAGAAGAACCTCAACCAATGGGAGATGACACAATGGAAGTGACAGATGATATGATGGAGCAAGCAAATGCCAAGCGATCGGAAGCGATGGTTGCTATGAGTGATGGAAATCTTGAAGAAGCTGTGGGACTCTTTACAGATGCTATTAAAATAAATCCACATTCGGCGTTATTATATGCAAAGCGTGCCAGGTGAGAAGTGATTAAATTACGATGTAAGGTATCTAGTTGTGTAAACGAAACATCTGTTATTAAGCTCTGACTCTTACAGAACAAGAAGAACAAACGTTTATGTCAATTAGTCCTCAATTCTAAGTGATTCAGTTATATTAATACAGGGCGGCATAGTTCTAACGGTTGGCTGATCATCCGAGGCGACCAAATTTCTGTTTGGGTCAACCAAAATCTGCTGTGGTGGTAGTGTTGTGGGATGGCTGGTTGTGTAGATCAAGTTCAGATTGCATTGTAACTACATACTCCCCAATGTGTAAAATGATAAATTATAGTTGACCTCTTGTCACTTTGGAGAAACAAAAGTAGCTGTAGGCCTATGATCCACCCAAATGGAGGTTTTACTTGCCCAAAGTTAGTGTTCTGTCCACCAAATCTCCTACTGTGTACATATCGGTAATTCCTTGTTATATTGCTACACTTTAGTGGACGACCAAATTTTCTGGTTGTCCCTCCTCGTGCTGGGTCATAGCAAGTTGGGTTTTTCATCGATAAAGCAATCTACAGTTTTCTCATCTGAAGTGACTTTCTAAATTGAAATATATTCCAAATTTTAGTTAAAATGCCGAATTGGAAGCCACCTGAAGTGTAAGATGTAATCCATAAGCCCTTGCAGGTTTCTCCCACATTTGTAGTTGCTTAGGCGTCGTAAAAATAACGGCTGATGATTATTATTTTTATGATTATTATTATAGTTACAATTTTACGTAGACATTTCTGCAAGCTTTCATGAAAGCAAATAAATTTGAAAAAAAAAAAACAGTTTGATATTAATGCACAGACAAACTTAACAAGTACTTACAAGTACTTTTCCAGTATCCCTTCAGTCCTTACTGGGAAATGAACCCACATTATCTTTTTGAAATGTAAAGTTAGTTATACTCTATTATACAACACCTAATTATATTCCGGCCATTTGATTGGTCAATTGCTCGTCGATTGCATGCAAAATCCGCTCTATTGCACGCTATGAAATAGAACCATGCGTTATACTTTTTTGATAGCA
>KN884790.1:29876-40291 GCA_000934455.1 Apostichopus parvimensis
GGGGGGGGGGGGGGGGGGGGAGCAAGTTTTGTAGGAGTCACCAACAACCTGTAATTTCGAAAGTGCTTTTGAACGGTTGTGAAGGAGATCTCAGTCAGAAAGTAAAGCGCCCTCCGGAATTCGTAAAAACTGTGGGAGTGTCCCCACTCCCCCATCCCTCCCCGCTTTCCCGTTCACTATTGACCATTATTTGGGCGCAACTGTCGAATACTATACACGTGCTATATCCCAGCCTTTTTTTATGCTATCACTTTAAATCGTAATCCTTGTCATTGAAATCACAAGACTTATTTTAAAATGTTGTAGCAGATTGAGTAAGAAGAGGGTGCCAAGATTCTATCCACAGTAAGGTTTATATAGAACAGCCACTGCGCGTAATGGATGGGACAGGCTGGTATACTTTGTTCCAAATGCGATAAACCTCATTGTCAACGTGCACCAAAGTAGTGTTTTGGGGAAAAGAGATATTGGTCATTCACAGACGCAGCTGGATGCTGGAGGTTACTTCCACCGATGGCTACGAACCAAGTCACAAACAAGAAAGACAAAGTTAATTTTCGAGAAGTTAGGTTACACCATTTTATTTTCAAAGTGCACTGGTTTCAAATGCTTGGCATTACATGCAGAGAAATGTATGTTACAAATATGTTTTAGAAATGATTATACCCAAAGGATGGCATCACCACGGCAACCGTCTATGGGAATGTCAGGTTCGTATAGAACGCGAATTTCGTTGACTTCTACACCTCTAAATATGCCATGATAGTTATCACGGATGCCTTGTGTGCCGTCCTCATATACCGTGATCAATCTGGCGATGTATGGTACATCAATACTGTAACGAGTTCCAGTGATAATGGCCGACTTCGAGGAGCATCGTTGAACTTCCACTTCAACACCGACGGAGTCTTTTTTGGTAACAGTTGTCGAACCACCCCATTGATGACTGTACGACGCTGTGACTGATAAAGAAACCTGAATAGAGAAACAAAAAGTAATATGTTAATTAAAAACATGCGGGCGAGCCGGAAAATCGTTCCGAAGTTCCGAAGAGTGCAACTTTTGACGTCAGTTCATTCTTCGCAATAGGAAGGAACCCTTTGTTGATTATAAGACATAGGACCACTTCATACTGGGCACAAGACTTGTACTTGGATATTTACAAGCACATGTACGTGATATAATCTGAATGGTGCGAGCGAATACAATAGGATATCGGGGAAACAAATTCAATACTACTATACCTTTCCACCTCCGAAGAAGGGAACCTTTGCCGATACTTCAGTTGTGACCTCTACCTCTCCACCGGCAGCATTGTTCCATGTGTAGGATTCTTCATATGAGTATTCAAGAGTGCGCGTTGTTTTCTGGGTGGATATTACCCGAGTTAATCACGACTGTTCTAGCGATGGTGCTTGGCTGGTTATCGAGTATTTTGTGATCATCTAACGAATATTCAACGTTTTGCAATATGTATTTCTTGGCAGGAGGACCCTGAATGTAGTAAGTCTTTGAAGCTCGTAGAACGAAGGCTGGCTCCGTCATTGGTCCATGAGAACTCATGGTAGACATGGCGGAAACGCCTTGCCCGTTTGACTTTGCAACCGATCTCCACACACCAACATCTACGTCAGCACCGCTAGAAGTATCGTCCCATACAAACTGCCAATCTCCTTGGGCGGTGAGGGTCTCGTTAACGCAACGAATAGAATTCCTATCAGGTTTTTCATGATGATTGCGCATAGCTACATGTCCAAGAGCTCGAAAACCAGGGGCGCAAAGGGGCCTGTAGAAAGCTCCATCCCAAGAGGCTCCAGAACCTCTGTCGTTCCAGATTTGGACGAAGTCGTATGGAGCTGAGAGTGCGGTGTTTTGCCGTGCTTTAACTACATACCCGACAGGTGGTCTGTCATAGTTTCCTCGTGCAATGTCCCCCAAAGAGTAAGTGTCAGCTGGTCCTCTCGTCCTCCAAACGGAGAAGTCTCTACGTGCGCCGCTCGATCTGTCGTTCCAAATCTCATCCAAATCGGAGATTTCGTATAATTTTAAGGCATAATCCGCCGTTTGGTCGTTGAAGTCGATAATATTTTTTACTTTCCTGCCATCTAGGAGATACGGGGCGTCGGTTGGGGTAACATGAGTAGCGAGAGAGGTGAACGTGTTAGCGTCCAGTCCGTATGTATTAGCTGTAGACACTCGATTACTCAACAAGGAAACTTCTCTATCAGCCCCAGATCCCACATCTTTCCAGATCAGCTCGTAGCGGCCAAGGGTAACGTAATCCGATTTAACACATCTGCGAAAAGAAAGGGACATTATCAATGATTGGCAATTATGGCGTTAGTTCCAACCCAGAGCTAGGGTCAAAGATCTGAATACAAAAACAGTGGGCAAAAAGCTAAGGATGGTGGCATCAAGTGGGTAGCAGGCAAACAGTTTGGTAGGCGAACAGTTTGGATGCTCAACTATGCACCTGTACAAAATACACATTACGAGCAAATTGGGGGAGGGGGGGGGGAAGCTTGTGTTCGTTTTACAGGAGTGGTTATGTGATAAATAATGACCATCGGTATTTTTTTTAAATATATAGAAACCAAGTGTTCTAGTGGAACGACTAGAAGTAAGTTCGGCATATATAGTTATTTCTTCGTCACAAAATTTCTAACATTAACATTAACATTAAAAATTCTAAGAAATCCCTTTTATTTAAGTGCCTTTAGAATGAAAAATAAAAATAAAGAAGATGACATGTTGCTGAACAGTTGAGGAACAAACCATACTATTATTAGTGGTAACGAAGTCAAATGTGATAATCAATTCTAACCTGTAAACATTTCTGTCTGGTAAGTTGTTGTAACCGATGACAGCAACATGACCGAGACATACGTATCCTACTGGTGGGTCCATTCTCAGTATTCTGACGTCAAAAGTCCCGCCACTGCCTCTGTCATTCCACACTTCGGTAAAACCCGAGGGCGCCCTTAATGCATCCCCCGAGTAGTCCCTCGCCAAAATGGAGGACGTAGTTGGTTGCTGATGGCTGGCGACTGCTACGTCACCGAGAGGATAGTAGCCGTATTGAAGCGTCTGTGGCCGCCATACTGAGACATCTCGATTGGATCCGGTGTTTCGATCGTCATATATCCTGATATAAAGGCTGTCCACTCGCCTATATACAATGGCTGGTACGTTCTCTGTTAAAGAGGGGTTAGAGAAAATTCATGTTTAGACATTCTGAAAGTATAGAATAGGGAAGTTGCAAGCCTTTGCCTACAGAATTTTGTCCATGTCAAACCTGCAGTGTCTGTCAATAGGCATTTCCGTAATTTTTTATAAATTAAATTTAAATTACATAATTAAAACGTATATAACAGTTCAGTCTTTTTCTTAAATAACCCGAATATACACGGAGAAACTATGAAGTTGAAGTGAAGAGTAAACACAGTGAAAAAATAGTAGCAAGAAGAACGAGTCTTGGCTGGAACGTCCTCTGTTAAAGAGGGGTTAGAAAAAAAATCGTGTTTAGACATTCTCAAAGAGTATAGAATTGGGAAGTTACAAGCCTTTGCCTAAAATATTCTGTCCTTAGCAAATTTGAAAGGTCTGTCAGTAGGCATATTAGTAATTTATTATAAATTAAATTTAAATTACATAATTAAAACGTATATAATAGTTCAGGCTTTCTTCTTCTTTTTTACAAAATAACCCGAATAAACATGGAGAAACGATGAAGTTGAAGTGAAGAGTAAACACAATAAAACAAAATATTGGTAACATGGAAGAAGAACTAAAACGAGTCTTACCTGCGGTAGCAGTGCTAACGAGAATCGACGTTAGGCACAGAAATATACTGAATAACATGTTGATGAGGTCGATTACAACTTTATAGAATGGACAATGTGAACCACTATCCTTACTTTACCACCAGCAAGCTCTGAAAAGGAATTAACAAACGCAAGTGTTCTGGTTTTATACCCCATATAGCCGTTCCCCATGCATGTAACTAAGTTTCGTATTATTCTTTGCATTGTCTAACATGCGGGATGCTGTGTACATAGCATGCCGTAAATTCCTTGTATTCTATATTTGATTTACATATCAATAACAAAATTTACTATTCAAAGTGAATCAAGTCGTTTGGTTTTCATTCATTTTGAATAGTAAATTTGGTTATTGATATGTAAATCAATAGAATACAAGGAATTTACGTCATGCTACATACGCAGCATCGCGCATCGGACGATACAAAGAATAATACGAAACAATTAGTTACATGGGGGAACGGAAGTATAAAACCAGAACACTTGCGTTTGTTCATTCCTTTTCAGAGCTTGTTGGTGGTCAAGTAAGGATAGTGGTTCACAGTCCATTCTATAACGTTGTTGTCGACATCATCAACATGTTATTCAGTATATTTCTGTGTTTAACGTCGATTCTCGTTAGCACTGCTAACGCAGGTAAGACGCGTTCTTCTGGCTACGTTTCTCCACGCTACAAATATATGTTTAACTGTTTACTCTTCACTTCAACTTCATCGTTTCTCCGTGTATATTCAGGTCCAGGCGCGTAGCCCCCCTTGAGCATTTTTATTGTATGTTTTTATATGGCTAGTAATTTTAAAAGAGAAAATGTTAAGAATCAACTTACGCAGGCCTGGGAAGTGCCATTTCCAGCGATCTGGGAGGCCTTTTCAGCCAAAATTTTCGGACGCTTCGCGCCAACTGATGGTGGTGCTAGATAGTTTGCAATGCCGTATCTACGGCTCTGATAGTTTGCCTACAGTTTCGCCCCTCCCTTGGCAAATTCCCCGCTACGCGCCTGTTTAGGTTATTTAAAACAAAAAAGGAAGACTGAACTGTTATATACGTTTTCATTATGTAACTTAAATTTGATTTGTAGTAAATTACTAATATGTTACTGACAGACCGTGCAGGTTTGCTATGGACAAAATACTTTAGGCAAAGGCTTTTAACTTCACTATTCTATACTCGAACTTTGAGAATTTCTAAACACGAATATTTCTCTAACCCCTCTTTAACAGAGGACGTTCCAGCCATTGTATATAGGCGGGTGGACAGCCTTTATATCAGGATATATGACGATCGAAACACCGGATCCAATCGAGATGTCTCAATATGGCGGCCACAGACGCTTCAATACGGCTACTATCCTCTCGGTGACGTAGCAGTCGCCAGCCACCAGCAACCAACCACGTCCTCCATTTTGGCGAGGGACTACTCGGGGGATGCTTTAAGGGCGCCCTCGGGTTTTACCGAAGTGTGGAATGACAGAGGCAGTGGCGGGACTTTTGACGTCAGAATACTGAGAATGGACCCACCAGTAGGATACGTATGTCTCGGTCATGTTGCAGTCATCGGTTACAACAACTTACCAGACAGAAATGTTTACAGGTTAGAATTGATTATCACATGTGGCTTCGTTACCACAAATAATTTTTTTTTGTTCCTCAACTGTTCAGCAACATTTCATCTTCTTTATTTTAATTTTACATTCTAAAGACACTTAAATAAAAGGGATTTCTTAGTATTTTTAATGTTAATGTTAGAAATTTTGTAACGAAGAAATAACTATATATGTCGAACTTACTTCTAGTCGTTCCACTGGAGCACTTGGTTTCTTTATACCGATAGTCATTATTTATCCCATAACCACTCCTGTAAAACGAACACAAGCTTCCCCCCCCCCTCCCCCAATTTGCTCGTAATGTGTATTTTGTACAGGTGCATAGTTGAGTATCCAAACTGTTCGCCCACCAACTGTTTGCCTGCTACCCACTTGATGCCACCATCCTTAGCTTTGTGCCCACTGTTTTTGTATTCAGAGTTTTGACACTCGCTCTGGATTGGAACTGACTCCATAATTGCCAGTCATTGATAATGTTCCTTTCTTTTTACAGGTGTGTTAAATCGGATTACGTTACCCTTGGCCGCTACGAGCTGATCTGGAAAGATGTGGGATCTGGGGCTGATAGAGACGTTTCCTTGTTGAGTAATCGAGTGTCTACAGCTAATACATACGGACTGGACGCTAACACGTTCACCTCTCTAGCTACCCATGTTACCCCTACCGACGCCCCGTATCTCCTAGATGGCAGAAAAGTCAAAAATATTATCGACTTCAACGACCAAACGGCGGATTATGCCCTAAGATTATACGAAATCTCCGATTTGGATGAGATTTGGAACGACAGATCGAGCGGCGCACGAAGAGACTTCTCCGTTTGGAGGACGAGAGGACCAGCTGACACTTACTCTCTGGGGGACATTGCGCGAGGAAACTATGACAGACCACCTGTCGGGTATGTAGTTAAAGCAAGGCAAAACACCGCACTCTCAGCTCCGTACGACTTCATCCAAATCTGGAACGACAGAGGTTCTGGAGCCTCTTGGGATGGAGCTTTCTACAGGCCTCTTTGTGTCTCTGGTTTTCGAGCTCTTGGACATGTAGCAATGCGCAATCATCATGAAAAACCTGATAGGAATTCTATTCGTTGCGTTAACGAGACTCTCACCGTCCAAGGAGATTGGCAGTATGTATGGGACGATACTTCTAGCGGTGCTGACGTAGATGTTGGTGTGTGGAGATCGGTTGCCAAGTCAAACGGGCAAGGCGTTTCCGCCATGTCTACCATGAGTTCTCATGGACCAATGACGGAGCCAGCCTTTGTTCTACGAGCTTCAAAGACTTACTACATTCAGGGTCCTCCTGCCAAGAAATACATATTGCAAAACATTGAATATTCGTTAGATGATCACAAAATACTCGATAACCAGCCAAGCACCATCGCTAGAACAGTCGTGATTAACTCGGGTAATACCACCCAGAAAACAACGCGTACTCTTGAATATTCATATGAAGAATCCTACACATGGAACAATGCTGCCGGTGGAGAGGTAGAGGTCACAACTGAAGTATCGGCAAAGGTTCCCTTCTTCGGAGGTGGAAAGGTATAGTAGTATTGAATTTGTTTCCCCGATATCCTATTGTATTCGCTCGCACCATTCAGATTATATCATGTACAAGTTTCGTGCCCCAATATCAAGTGGTCCTATGTCTTATTATCAACAAAGGGTTCCTTCCTAAAGGTTCCCTTCTTCGATGGTGGAAAGGCAACGTAGTAATTTTGTTTCTCCTTATGCTATAATTTCTACTTTCCATCAGCAGGTTCATCTTCCCACTAATCCAGTACGCGACTTTTTGGCTAAGATCATGTGTAGTATCTGGTCCCTTTCGAGGCGAATGGTGATGCACACCCGACGATGATCACACAGTCCCGATGCAAGGGGACTGGGGTTGAGAGCGGATCAGTCGTTTGGTAGTTTGGTTTTCGTTCCCAGGTTCTTTCCTGGGCGACTTTACCTTAAAAAAGTATAGTACGAGACTCACCGCTTCTGAATTATATCTTCAGTTAACGTTTTCCTCTTTCGAACCAGCTAATTGTTCCATGTATTAAAAAACTGTTTTTCTTTTTCTCTTTTTAAGGTTTCTTTATCAGTCAGAGCCTCGTACAGTCATGAATGGGGTGGTTCGACTACTGTTACCAAAACAGACTCCGTCGCTGTTGAAGTCGAAGTTCAACGATGCTCCTCGAAGTCGGCCATTATCACTGGAACTCGTTACAGTATTGATGTACCATACATCGCCAGATTGATCACGGTATACGAGGACGGCACACAAGGCATCCGTGATAACTATCATGGCATATTTAGAGGTGTAGAAGTCAACGAAATTCGCGTTCAATACGAGCCTGACATTCCCATAGACGGTTGCCGTGGTGATGCCATCATATTGGTGTAGCCGTTTCTAGACAATAAAAGTAACATTTCTCTGCATGTAATGCCAAGCATTTAGTATAATGCACTTCGGAAATAAAATTGGTTTAACCAAAATGGCTATTTTGTTATTTATTTATCCACTTTTTTCGATATCGCGTTATTGGAAGACCTCGTGAGGTCAGGGGGCTACAGTCTAGGGGTCTGGCCAGGTGGCTTAATTACACCTTGATTAGGCATCTATTCAATTTAGCTTGAACATGATTCAATTTTGATCCATTGATCATTAACTATAGTAGTTATTTTTAACCATACAATAAACACGCTATAAGTGGATATAGGTTCCCATGACCATCAGTTTCCACGGGGACCATCTGACTAAGACAATATTAACAGAACCGTATAGTAATAGGCCGGTGACGTACAGTGCCTTTTCCCAAATAACGAAAAAAATATGGATGACTGATAGTGATTTAAAAGATTATCATCCTCAAATTTGCCTTGCTTTAAAACGTCCCCCCCCCCCCCCCCCCCCGCACAACATCCCAGTCATTAAGTTGGGTCTCGGACTTTATTTCCCCGGTGACAACAAGCCCCCGGCCTCCCTGGGCTACTCCCCAGATCCCAATGTGTTAAAAGGTCAAATAATTGCAATAGTCTCCTCAGTTTACTGTTTACCGTTACACAACCCGATTGCCTAAATAAACATTCTTCAATAAACAATACAGGCGCGTAGCCAGGATTTGTTCATAGGGGGTGTTTTGCTGGAGACTGACATGGGGGAGGGTTCTAAGGGGAGGGGGTGTCCCCCTGCCCTTTGGCGAAAAAATGGAATTTTAAGGCCTCTAGATGCAAAATGGTGCAATGTTTGAGCTCAAATCATGCAAAAGAATATTGATAATTATTTTGTGGAATAATTCTATTCACATCAGAAAAATGTAATCCTATATATACTCAATTATTGATGCAAGGAAAATGCGAACCTAAAGAGATACTTTTCTCAATATATATAATTTACAAGCAACTAGGTTCAACTTCAACTCAAAAGTTTGAACTGTAAGAAGGATAATTTGGGGAATCAGAGATAAAAAGATCAAGGGAATTGCGGACCTATAGAGTTCCCCTTCGTTTGGACTGTAGAAGTCTGTTGACAAGCAAACTGGGAACCCAAAGAGTTAACGGTACTCTCACATCATTGATTTTGGCATATTTGGTATCACGGTTCTCTTAGAGTCTCACTAAAAGTAAAGCTAAAATCCCATTAGTGCGATAATTTAGAGTTTGTATAAGTTGGGCATATACTGTAACGTGAGTCGTGACGATAGATAAATTGTTACAGACGAAAGTCCAATCTTCTCGGCTTCTTCGCTTCTGAGTTTCCTGCCCGCTGCATGAACTTATTGCATTCCGGTGTAGAGGGCACTCAACCTGAACGGTTTGACCTATATATATATATAGATACAGTACAAAGTGCATCGTTGTAAGGAGGATTGGAAGAGACTCGAGTGAGGCCCGGAGGAGGGTGCGATACTTATCGCTAGGGTATCTCTCCAAGTCACTGGTGTTTTCTGCATATATTTTTTGGGGGCACTTGGGCCATGGGGGGTGTTTGAACACCCAAAACACCCCCTTGGCTACGCGCCTGAAACAATACAATGATTTTATAAAGAAGGGGCCCCTACGGTCTTTGAAGCAAACTCCAATGGGTTAGGACGTTCCCCTTGGTTACTAGATAACAACTCAAATGTTACATTCTGAGGCGCACATTAAATAAACTAAGATAAGCAGGTATTACTCTAGGTTGTGCTATAATAACTACTTTCGATTGTTTGTCATGTTAAAAATTAAACAAGCACCCAGCCCCACACTACCCCTTAGAAACCGCGCCTGTCTGTGTATTGTATAATAATAGGCCATAACCATCAGGGAATTTCTTTGGAAAACTTCCAACAATGTTAACCTGTTAAAAAGTGCTGCCAATAAATATCAGGCGCGTATCCGGGGGGGGGCGTTGGGGGCGCGCGCCCCCCGGGTAAGGAAAAAAGGAGAGAAAAAAAGAGAAGAAAAAAGGGAAAAAAGAGGAAGAGGAGAGGAAGGAAGGGAAAAGAAAAAGGAGAAAAAAGAGAAAAAGGAGAAAAGGAGGGAGTAAAAGAAAAACGCGAAGACACCGGGAAGAGAAAGAGGAACAGTGACATCATTACAGCGCTGATCCCTATTATATACACATGGCCGGGTATCCAGTGACGGATCGAGGATTTCGGAAGGGGCGTGCGCCTCACCCTACCCCATACACCGACAACTCCATTTTTGACGTTTCCATTTTTCCTCTCTCACTAATGTATCTATATGTATACTATATATGGTCTATCATAACGCGTGTGTGTGTATGGACGCCTTAAACAATTGTGCTATGAAACCAACTGTGGCTGGTCTCAAACTCGACCAAGTCGTCGGGGAACATGACGCATTTCGGGAAGAGGGAGATCGCCCCCCCCCCCCGGGCATATTTTTTTTTATGATATCGCTAGTAATTTCAAAATGCTTAGATGCAACTTACAAGGCCTGGGTAGTGCCATTTCCAGCGATCTGGAAGGCATTTTCGGCCAAAATTTTCTTGTACGC
>KN884790.1:51626-61642 GCA_000934455.1 Apostichopus parvimensis
TTATTGGGTCCTTAATTTTAGAGGGTTTGTGTAATTGCTATTGTCTGGTGTTTGGTTTTCTGTGATTAGATGTGTGTGTATGGGGGGGGGGGGAGGGAGAGGCTACTGCAACATAACATCATATCTACCTCAGGACATCACATTTCAAGTCATTATCAATTTTGGGACAGATTTAGGAGACAGAAATTGAGCTGGAAATGTAAAAGCAGTCTTTTTTTTTTTTTTTCTTTTTCTTTCTGATTCTAGTTTTTTGAAAAAATCACTTTGGATTCTTGAATTTTTTATTTGGTTGCACACAAAGATGTTAAGTCCCCATCTCAAAATGATAATATCATTTACTAATGCTAAGAAAGAAAGGAACTGTAAGATCATGTTATACAGAAAGGTAGAAGAGAATACCTGTACAAGAGAATAGTTGGTATTCACATACCAACTCCTTTCATATGGCGGTACCTGCTTGGCACTTGTATTACATGGTGTGGTAGGTAGGCATAAGGAAGAAAAAAAACCCAAAAAGACTTTTTTTTTTATATAGGCTGGGTCTGAGGTCGGTAACCTTGTGAATGCTCCGAAATCTCATTCTAAAATTATCAAAGTGGAAACATTGTTCCAAAACAAATGGCTGCACGGTCTCTGCTTGCTGTATCTGATATATCCTTGTAATTTCATAATTAGAACCGCTGCTTAAGAAGCAGAAGTCACCAGACTTCTCAACTGATTATATTGTCTACGTAGTTAAATAGAAGTAGTTAAATGTTTAGCGGAGGATTATGTACTTTCTTTGAATGGACTACATACTGTAGCATCACTAAAAAAGCTTAAGTGGCCACAGTACATACAATAAAAGGGTATCAAGATAAAAGCTTGCTTTTGACATGTTTGATTACTTATTCATGATTATGTCCATAAATATCATCCTTCTTTGTTTTAGTGTTGGAGTGTCCGTCTGATGATTTCATAGATCCATTTCTGTCAAATGAAGCTCTGCGAAGGTCAGTATTCATAAATTATTTCTCTGCAAGTGAAGATGGTTTCGATATCAAGTGCTGAATGGTTATGTAATCTTTCTCTGTTATTTGTACATGCAGTGGTTCCACGCAGTCTGGAAAGTGTGGTATGGCTGGGAAACAGTAGGGAAAAAAACTGAAAACAACCTCTTTTCTAGGTCTTGAGAAAGTCCTTGTACATTATTATCTTCAATATGCTTTTTATAATCCAAAACCAATTGATTTTAATCCTACTTAGTAGCAACAATAACATCTTTCTTTTGTATTTTTCTTCCTGCAGACATCAGATGGAAGGTGACGGTGATACTCCAGCAGCGGTAATCCACATCTGCCCAATGAAAATTCAAGAAGATAAAAGATACCAAGATTGGGTGAACAGGTAATTGACGTCTCATTTGATAGAATAAAATCAATAGTTTTATCGTTTCTCTCTTGTTAAACATTATAATACTGTTGGATGTGTCATAGTCCAGCCAAGGAATTAAACTAAATATTCTACGTTTTAATATTGAACCTGTAATAAATGTTTAATTTCTGGAATGCTCCATTTAAGGTTAAATCAATAATGTTGTCAATCCAAGCCTAAGGTATCATGTTTTATGAATTGTGATAAATTAACCGAGACATTTAATTTTAGCTTCATCAACTTGATGGAGCACACATGGATCACAAAACTTGTTTGTCTTTGAAAAAATATTTGTTATGAATTTAAACTTTCTTAAATTGAGGCTTTAATTGAGTATATATTTTCCTATGGCATCTTGTCTTGCTTATGAGGACCTAACCATATGTGTCCATGTGCTAGACTTAGAAATCCAGTCACTTTTATCAGTGAACCTTTGATGTTTGTACAGGATTATTTATTAAAATAACTTTTCTATAAATATTCTACGTTTTAAGAGTTAACCTGTACTACATGTTTAATTTCTAGAAATGCTCCTTTAAGGTTGAATCCATAATGACCCAGCTCCTCCATCCAAGCCTAAGGTCTAATCTTTTATATAATGTTTTATATGTTTTGTATATAGCAAAGAATGATAATCAGTAAAATCTCTGATAAATTTGAATTAATGCATTCATGTTTCAATCGACAGGTTTGATCCCTCCGTGGAACACATCTTCTGCACAGATCACTGTCACAGCGTGACTCATCTGAAAAGCCGTAGGGTACAGACCAAACTCAACCTAGTACACCCAGAGATCTTCCCTTGTAATACTTTTTCTAGTGGGTTGGAAAATCTCGGCAAAAACATCCACTTTGCCAAGAGTTTCGAAAAGTTTCATCTGAAACCAATGAAAGGATGGGACAGGTAAGGGATATCACTCATGCCTTCCAAAACGAAATGTATGAACAAGAGTTTAGTCTTTAAAATCAATTAATCGTTATTATGCAAATTTTGTAAAGATAAAAATAAAGTTGGAAAGGGACCTTTTTTTTTCAAGTCATAAATGGCATCTTCCATTTCATCTTCTTTGGTCTCCGTTTCTCAGTGAATTTGTTCAAACCGATGACCCGCAGATGTTCTTGGATGAAGTGACAGAACTTTCGGAATTTGATGCCTGTCTAAAAGATCTGAAAGCACAGTTTACAGAGGAATCAAAGGTATCTAAGCCATTCACCAAGTATCCGGAGGTGGTGTTCTTCGGTACGGGGTCAGCAATGCCAAACAGAGAACGGAACGTCTCAGGAATTATGCTCCATGTGAGGTAAGAGATCATCATTCAATATACATGATTTTCTATATTTACCTTTTCAAGGCAAGGAGTTTAAGTACCTGTTAACATCACTTCAGAGTGTACAAACGTCACTTAGAAAAGAAGAAATGTCATAACCTGCAAAACCGACTGCAGGGCAAGTTTTGAACAATAGTCTAATCATCCGAGATGACCAAATTTCTAGCTTTGTTGGTCATCTGGCTGACAACTAGTTGCCTACATCAAATACAGATTGAATGTTACTATATACCCCCAAATTGATAAAATGATAACTTGGTATCCTTCTCCATCAATTTTTTGGAGATATTAAAATTAAATCAAAAGTAGTTGTAGGCCTATGATTCCAACCAGAAGGGGAGTGTTTAATGGACAAAGCTGGTGTTCTCTTTACCAAACCTACACATCTATCCTACAGTGTACAGATTGCTGTTCCATTCACCAAACCTACACATCTCTCCTGCAGTGAATATATTGCTGTTCCATTCACCAAACCTACACATCTCTCCTACAGTGTACATATTGCTGTTCCATTCACCAAACCTACACATCTCTCCTAAAGTTTACATATTGCTGTTCCATTCACGAAACCTACACATCTCTCCTGCAGTGAATATATTGCTGTTCCATTCACCAAACCTACACATCTCTCCTACAGTGAATATATTGCTGTTCCATTCACCAAACCTACACATCTCTCCTGCAGTGAACGTATTGCTTTTCCATGCATCAAACCTACACTTCTCTCCTGCAGTGAACATATTGCTGTTCCATTCACCAAACCTTCACATCTCTCATATACTGTACATATTGGTCATTCTTTGTTATTTTGTTACATATTAAAAGGACAACAAATTTTGCTGTTTAGACAGCCAAATTGTTTCAAATTTACCCTGGACTATCAAATTAATTAAGTTAAATAAGTGATGCCATTCATTACTTTTCACCCTTTGACTTCAGCGAGAATCAGAACCTCCTGATGGATTGTGGCGAGGGTACTTTCAATCAACTCTGTCGTTTCTACGGTGACCGTACTGATGAGGTCATATCCAACCTTTCTTGTATATTCATCACACATAGACATGCAGATCATCACATAGTAAGTATGGAATTATAATATGAAATATTACACAAAATATATATGTGAAAGTTTGTACATTTGGGGAGGGGGTTTGTGGGAGGGGAGGAGAAGGTTGAGGGAGGAGAAGGAGGATCCTGGTGAAATGACACGCACTATTTTCATTCACGATTTTCAAGGGATATAGGTAAGGTAAATCAATATTACACAAGATCTATTTGTAATAGTTTGTACATTTGAGGGAGGGGGATGGTGGGAGGGATGGGGTGGGGTTAGGGAAGGTGAAGGTTGAGGGAGAATCCTGGTGAAATGCCTGCCATTCTAATGACACTTACCATTTTCCTTCAAGATTCTCGAGGGAGAAAGGTAAGGATGTATAATGGGAACTATAGTGTTTTCCCAGTATACAAGCTATTGGTACAGTATACAAGCTATTGGTTTAAAAACAGAGAATTATGGGTTTGAAATATACACATGGCTATGTTTCAGTTATGTTGGTTTAGTTTCAAAATGACAATTTATAGATTCGGGTGGAAACATTGCAGTTATTAGCTCTGTACATGACATATATTTAATAGAAAACTTTCATATTGATGGTAATGTGTTGACTTGGCCTGGTTCAAATGTCTTGCAAGGTATTGTTTAGTAGAGATAGATAAAACATTGTTCCTTGTGACACTTTATGAGGGTAGCTGTGCCATATTTTTGTATCAATAAATAACAAATAACAATACCATGGTACTCAAATAAACAAAAGTACCTTTACCTTGTGTTTAAATTTTTTAAGTAACTTAATGATATTTATCTCTGAATTTAGGTGGTGGCTGGAAACTGTTTTCAATCTTCAGTTGAAACAATACCACATTTTTTAACTTACACTTATAAAAGATTAAATGTGACCAACCTTGGCATTTTATGCATTTTACAGGGACTGTTGCAGGTGTTAAGGTATTGGAAGAAACTTATGGTGAGTATAAATATATTAACCATATTCCAGAATTGACATATTTTCATAAATTCAACAGACACAGATGTGAAATTTGCCTAAAGATGTATATTATGTCATATCTGCTTAACAGGATTTTATATTCTGTTGGCAGTCAAAGTGACACATGGAAGAGAAAAAGTATTTCTCACTATTGTAAAAAAAAACAAATCAGTATCTGACCCCTGAACTCAAGATATGGTTGATTGAATTTAACATATTTTGACGGGATAAACTCTTGATTTTTCCAAGGAGTGGATCACAGTGGGTGTTCTATGATGTCATTATGGTAGATAGTACTCAAAAGCTGTACTTTACTGTTATGATCCTCCTGTTGATTAATCCTTGACTTGTGATACATTTGTAATGTTTGCTTTAGCTACCAATGTTCTCTGTATATAGAATATCAGGTTTCAAGTTTTACCAAAATATTTTAAAGTAAAATCTTGATTTTCCCCTGAATTCCAGGTATCGACGGTTTAATTAACCAATAACAGGCTGCCAGAAGCGATTCATTGCTTAATTATCTATGCTTTGTTTTTATCCTTTCAGCTGAAGGAGAATAGTAACAAACCTTTAATTCTCGTAGCTCCTAAGAGGATTTTCATCTGGTTGAATCAATATAACAGGCTCTGTGAAGGGATCATACATCATCTCAAGTAAGCCAACACTCCCACCCACAGGTTATGTAATACGCCAAACTAATTCTGTAGATCTGTAAATTAATTCATTGTTTGGTAAATGTATCATTCCTAGCTTGTATCTCTTCAAACACTGATCAACAAAGTACAGCAGTTCTGAATACAGATGGGGGGAATCAAGTGTTAGTTATACTATGTTATAAATAATAATGTTTAAACAGAAAATTCATGATCAAAGAAACATCATTTTACCTTAAATTCAAATAAATTAGAAATTATAAAAAGAATAAATAATAAAAAGAATAAATAATAATTCGTAAATAAGTTGATCTGTAGAGAATGGATTGATGTAAAGACATGCAGAGGGATGGCTGGACAGATAGATGGGTCATATATGTGTAAATTATGCATTTTTGTTGTCTCAGTCCCTTCTTGATATTCATAAAATCAGTTTTGATCGCTTGTAGCCTGCCAAGTAGGGTAGAGCGACAACATATCACCAAAAACAGAATCACTCCAGAAGCCGGAATATTTGATTTGCCCTGTTTATTCCGTCAGTGATTTGATCGCAATCCATCAAAATCAATGATCACTTTTACCTGCAAAGCGCAGAGGCATTACGCCTTCAAGATCTGCAATAATACTGACTAAATTCGCAACACGTGGTGAAGGAAGTAAGCACTTCCAGCTAATCAAAATATTATATTAGGTTACAAGATGAAAAAAAAAAGGACCAATCAGTTTGCAGCAACATTACGCTGCTAAGACATCAATCAACGAGGCAAAGTTTAAGAAATGGCTTAATGCATAATCACATGGGCACAGATCAGTCTTGGATAATGGCGGGGACGCAAGTCTGTTCTCTGATACCATCTAAGCGGAGCGCGACGATGGGTTCGCGCGTAGTGTACAAGAATTTTTTTGGGCAAATATACCTCCCAGATCGCCGGAAATAACACTTCCCAGACCTAATGATGCTCCTAAACCTCCTTAAGTTTTAGATCTCATGGCTTAGAAATTTAGTTTGGGGAAAAACATGTGCGTCTGCAGAAACAAAATCAGGGGACAAATAATACAAGTAGACCTTTGTATACGATGGGTCTGTGGTCCTTTCCCAGAAAACAATTATAGACTGCTGCAAATGCGATTTCCGTCCTATATTTAACAACTGTGGATAAATATTATAAAATGAGAACTACTGCATGTCATTTGCACAATGCTGGATCAAACTGCGCCAAAGTTCAGTACAGGGAAATTTATATGCAGCTTTTGGTCAAGACAAATTGGTGGGGACATGTAATATCATGTCCCCACCACTGAAAATTTGGTTGGGACGCGTTCTGCTGTCCCCACCAGGATCTGCGTCCATGCATAATCATAAGGTCAAAGAGCAATCGTGCAGTAGAGTTTTTGATGCAACAATTTGAAAGTGCTCTAAGCTTTACCACTGATGTGTCAAAGTTTAAGCAAAACATGTTTGAAGAGTCAAATGAAGAGCTTGGCCTCTATTGACATGTGTTATTTACTTGCTTGCTTTCTTAATTAGGTTTATTGAAAATGGAGATTTGACCAACTCAGCTGAAGAAAGAAGTAGACATGAGGAGACTCTGTTGAACAAATTAAGTTTGAAGAAGGTAAATTGTTATTAACACTAACATATGTAATTTGGACAAGCCGATAAATCACACTCCTGCTCTCTGGGTTGTACCAGCGGGGAGTTTGTTGTGGTCATATTGGCGAGGCAATTGACAATTTGGTTGTGTGAAACTGCACAGCATAAAAGATTATGTCCTACGCAGCCTGATGTTGCCGCCCCCTTGCCTCCGCCCACCTCCAATCAACATACTATTTATGACATGGCACCTAAATTTGCTCTGTTGGGCAAAATGGACACTGCATAGTTTGACTAGTATAAAAAGACTTGTACTTCTAGAAGTGATGTACAGCCATGTAATATATGAGGGAAGATTCATTTCGTAAGGTAGAGTTCCCCAGGTAGGGTAAGGTAGAGTTCACCTGGTAGGGTAAGGTAGTGTTCCCCTGGTAGGGTAAGGCAGAGTTCACCTGGCAGGGTAAGGTAGAGTTCCCTGGCAGGGTAAGGCAGAGTTCCCCTGGTAGGGTAAGGCTGGTAGGGTAAGGCAGAGTTCCCCTGGTAGGGTAAGGCTGGTAGGGTAAGGCAGAGTTCCCCTGGTAGGGTAAGGCAGAGTTCCCTGGTATGGTAAGTCAGACTTCTCCTGCTAGGGGGGTGGGATTGTCTTTACTCATGCATAGGACAAGGTTACAACTGCAGTGGGGCTGTTTTCTTTCTCTTCTTCCTTTCATTAATGCAATGATGTGTCCTGGTATTAAATTGCTACACCAGCCTTATACCGATTGACATTGATAACATTTTTCACTAAGATGCATGTTTTTGTTTTTTCAGTTTGAAACCGTACCTGTCAGGCACTGCAGTAATGCATACGGGCTGGTAGTCAGCCATCAGGAGGGATGGAAAATTGTTTACTCTGGTGATACGATGCCATGTGATGCCTTAGTAACAGCAGGTAAGGGTTAGGCTAGGCTACCTGTCAGGCACTGCAGTAATGCATACGGACTGGTAGTCAGCAATCAGCAGGGATCCAAATTGTTTACTTTGGTGATGCGATGCCATGTGATGCCTTAGTAACAGCAGGTAAGGGTTAGGCTAGGGTACCTGTAAGGCACTGCAGTAATGCATACGGACTAGTAGTCAGCCATCAGCAGGGATGAAAAATTGTTTACTCTGGTGATACGATGCCATGTGATGCCTTAGTAACAGCAGGTAAGGGTTAGGTTAGGTTAGGCTACATATCAGGCACTGCAGTAATGCATACGGACTAGTAGTCGGCCATCAGGAGGGATAAAAAATGATTTACTCTGGTGATACAATGCCATGTGATGCCTTAGTAACAGCAGGTAAGGGTTAGGCTAGGGTTCCTATCAGGCTGAGCAAGTCTGTGTTAATGCATATGCACTGGTAGTCGCAAGTCATTAGGGATGGAATGGCAGATTTGTTGAAAATTGTGGGAACCTTGTGTGAAAGACAAGAGTTATCAACAGCATCTCTTTCTTGCCTCTTTCTCCCAGGCCAAGATGCTGACTTACTCTTGCATGAAGCAACTTTAGAAGATGGCATGGATGAAGAAGCAGTCATCAAAAAACACAGGTGAGAAAGAAAGAAAATAGATTCTCTCTATCTTGTGTGGATTGAAAATTCTCAAATTTCTCCTTAACACAGCACAAGAGATAACATCACGAATGCCTGGTGTCAATGTTAAAACCAAACTGACAGAATTAATAATGAAATATTGAGTCAACTGTTTGGAATTGAAAAGATGGCATGATCTGTCAAAAATCAAATGTAATATAGAGTAGTGATTAATTCCAAAGAATAAGATTGGATTTCAATCAGTTAGATTGAAG
This sequence comes from Apostichopus parvimensis, assembly GCA_000934455.1. Lineage (NCBI taxonomy): Eukaryota > Metazoa > Echinodermata > Holothuroidea > Aspidochirotida > Stichopodidae > Apostichopus > Apostichopus parvimensis. Next base: position 60,492 of record KN884790.1, read on the forward strand.
TTAAGATGATCAAATAACAGAGAGAGAGCTGTGAGAAATAGCCAAATATTTAAATATACAGGGTGTTGTTTTATGTTCAAGAAGATTTTGTACTCCTGTTGAAATGAAAGACAGAGAGAGGACGCTCTAAAACTTCTTTCCTTGAAGGGATTTAGACAAGAACACGGTTAATTACGTGAATTTAGACGCTGAACAATTCCAGCCTCTTTAACGGTAGTAGTAAGACTGGAAAAAATGTACGTAATTCGGAGACTGCTTAGAATTAGTTTTGTTATTTTTGAAATATGATCTACAGATTCACATGTAAGTCATACTGCAATTAACTCTTCCTGCTTCCTGTTATGAAGATTACAGTGTAATAAAATAGCGTTAATTCTGACTGTTTTAAATTAGTCGTAGAAGGAGAAGCTCCGTACAGGAAAATCCCAAGAGCAAGCTCGCTAACCTCCTATGAAAGAGATTTCGCAGGTACAGTTATCTGCTGAGAAATCCGAATAAATTTAAAGTCGTGGTCCCCGGTGGGACGATGGTGGGGTTTCAACCTCACCAAAAGTAGTTCTAAGCACCTTGCATTACACCTAATTATAGGCAAGTTATTGTGCAAAATATGCCTTGGTATGTACCATTTGACTTTTAAAATTTCAGGTTTTGCTGGGGGAGGACCTCCCTATATAGGGTCAGCTTAAACAACCCCCCGGGGCAAATCCGCTCATTTATAAAATCCTGGCGCCGCCCCTGGTTTACTAATGGACTTTGATTTCACATTATTACTGCCACCATCAATGTACTGGATGAGATTGTGACCGCCCTGTATGGGGTCGGCTTCAACAATCCCCTCCTTTATAAAATCCTGGCTTCGCCCCTGGTTTATTTAGGGAATTTTATTTCACATTAAGACTGTCACCATCAATGTACTGGATGAGATTTCTCTAGCTTAATCAGATTTGTTTGATTTTCTCCAAGGTTTTCTGTTGTAAACTAGAATTTGTTTTCTCGCAGTATGATGTCACAGGCAATAGACGTTGGGGAGAGAATGAATGCACGGTTCATCATCTTAACACATTTCAGTCAAAGGTATCCCAAGATGCCTCTGTTACCAGATGGAGTCAGTGGCAAGGTCGGCATCGCGTTTGATTTTATGAGGGTAAGTG